>JASDQU010322864.1:0-13021 GCA_032191745.1 Picea mariana | reverse complement strand
GGTATGTTGCTATGTATGCTTGAGGCTTGTATCATGGATGGTTTTTCACATGCTTAAGGCATGTCTTGGAGATTTTGTGATATATGGTTGAGATCCCTCTCTTGGTGATATGGGTAGATGCCTGAGACACACCCCTGGTATTTGGTTTATGGGTGTTATGGTTCTTTATTAGAAGCACACATTGAGATATATTTTAGGCATATGTGTTAGAAAAACAGGACAATGGAGCAATAAAATAAAACAAATGCGGAAACAAAACACAGAAGATACACAATACAATAGAGACACAGATTTATGTGGTTCACCCAGTGTGGGCTACGTCCACCTGAGAAATTGCCAGGTCATTCCTTTATTATTATCCAGCATATGAAGGGATACAACCTACAACAAACCCGTTGTAACTTCCTCTTCTTTCTCTCACAGTCTCCTATCTCAGAATACAATATTCACCATCAATCGTAATCATAATACATTTCCCTCATAAAAGAGGGTTGCCTTCTAGGGAAAAAAACCCTAACATAATCTCTATAATTAGATCTATGACCTTATAATGAACGGTCCATATTTACAATGAAATTACAATATACATTTACAAGGCAATTTTTCCTTCGGGGGCTTCGCCCCTGAACCCCCATTGGGGGACACTGCCCTTGAATCCTTGCTGGGGGCCTGCTTTCCCCCAGACCCCACAGCCAGGGGGATAGCCCCCCCGGACCCCGCAGAGGGGGTACCCCCCCTCTGCACTCCCCCGTGTGGAAGAGTGTACATACTTCTGGGGTGTAAATACTTCTTGGGGTATAAACACGACTGAAAGTAAAAGACCCTTGAATCAAGAAGATAATCAGGCTCCACAACCAACAATATGCTTGTACGTGGTTGAGGTATGGTCTTGTGAGGTTGGGTATTTTTCTAGAAGTACTATTAGTTGTATGGTTCTTGCTCTAGTGAATGTTTTGAGGAAAATATGTTGAAGTACATTGTTGGTGCACTTAGTTTGGTTTTATTGGCATATCGTGTGGTGCATTGTGAGAGGAATTTGTTAGTGGTCTTGGTATATGATTTTCTTATGAGTGGTACATTCTTTAGGCTACATAATAGTGAGGTTGTGGCACATGGTTTGATGTAATGGTTTATGGTATTTGGTTTATGGATAGTGCGATGTATTTCTAGAGGTCTCTTGTCGGTTATCTTGGTGCATGTTTTGGTATATGGTTGAGGTACATCATTGATATTATTTGTTTAGCATATATTGTTGTTACATGGTATAGTGTTGATGTACATGGTTGGAAAATGGTAAGGTACATGGTATGGTATAAGATTTGTAATACCCCTAGGTTGAACCCCAATTGTACATATAATTGTAAATGTAAATATGCTTATAGGTTGGTGAGTCGTTCGCACTTGGTTTTGGCATTGTGTGCACTTGGGTAAGTGCGTGGAGATTCATTATCAAGATATGGGTGCACAATTCATAATGTTGTGCGGACTTGGGTAAGTGCATGGTGGTGACTTGGAAGTGTGCATAGTCGAGTTATATATGACTTCCTATGTATTGAGTCTAGAGTTCTTGTGTGGGTTTTAGGATGGAGAGCTAGATGCTAAAAATGGCCAATGAACCATCATTGTAATATGTAATCACATACAAATATTAATGAAAATACATCACTGCGATAGACCAACCATGTAAAAGAGTATGGGGGACTAAACTCCACTAGATAGGGAAAGGGGGATAAAAGTTAAGGATAAGGTGCTAATCTAAGGATCTTAAGCCCAAAGGAATATTATATTAATATTCCTTAAAGTACAAAGTATGGATAATTATTTTATCCTAAGTTCTAAGGATGGGGAAAAGTGGGCCCAAGGTAGTTCTCAACATGACAAGTGTCAAGTTGGGAACACAGATACATATAGTTTGGACTTAGTTAATTTTCCTATCATTCCATCATCATTCATTCACTCATTCAGTTGTCCTTTGTACCTTCATGTTACTGTCACCGCATCTATAACCTAGTTAGCTAGGAGCTGGACTGAAGAAGTAGGTTGTCGGGCCCGTAGGATATTGAAGAGGCATATTGTCAGGCCCATGAGCATTCTCTCCATGTGAAAGAATTGTTTGGAATTGATTCCCGAAGGTGCCAAACTGCAACTATAGGGCTCTGAGATGTCCTGTTCCGCCTGTTGCTGAAGTCCCAGAAGGGAAAGGGGGGTAGCCGAGGGACTGTTGAACAGAGAAGGGGCACACTTCCTGGGGTGGGACAGACATGTGGGGAATGAGGGACTGTAGGCTGTTAGTTTGAGTTGACACCTATGACTGAGTTTTCCTATTGTATGAGATACCTTGTCTGGGTTAGAAATTCTTTACCCAAGTGGAGTTTAGTCCCAGCTCGGGGGTGACCCACTACTAAGAGTTATGAGCAGTGCAGTATAAGGCTGGGAGGAATGTGGAAGGTCTACATGTAGTTGTTGTTATTTTAATCAAAGATAAGTTTCAGTTTCGGTTAATTCATGTGTTACGTTAATATTTATGAATTTATTTTCATGGGATTTTCCTGTGTATTTTGCATACGTATTTTGCATACGTATTTATGTTATTATTTTGTATGAATCAGTGCATTTTCAAAGTATTTTTTATAATTTAAATTCGTATCAGATTTCAAAATTTAAGTGGCATAACCTAGCAGGTGGTTGGGGATGCTACAATGTGGTATCGGAGCCCAATTTTCAACACTGAGCCTGGATGGGCCCAATTAGCATAATGCTGAAGTGGAAATTCATAGAGAATTAATTTCAGGAGTATGTGTGCAACTTGTATGATTAAACTATTGCAGAAAAATTGAGTGAAATCTCATGGGTAATGTGAAGAATCAAGCCGAAAATTGAAAACAAGTAATTTCAATTTCTAATGGGAAAAATTTGGGCCTTTAGATGACTGAATTTTTGAGTTTACAAAGTGGCCATGGCGCCCAAGACAAAATTGGGTGAAATCGGGAAAATCCCTAATTGCTGCAACAAAATTATGGAAAAATCAGTTAAGCATCGAAAATATTTGCATGCACTAAGTAGTAGTGATGTGTAGAAAAATAAAGGTGTGCAAGTGTGCACACTAAAAATTTGGTGTTGTGCGGAAAAATAAGGGTGCGCGCTTATGTACACTAAAAATTTGGCATTGCATGGAAAAATAAGGGTGCTCGGTTGTGCACACTAAAAATTTGGCGTTGTGCGGAAAAATAATGTTGCACAAGTGTGCACCTTAAAAATTTGGCGTTGTGCGGATATGCGCATTAGAAATTTGGCATTGCATGGTGCAAAAATGGTGATGTGTGAAAAATTATGGTGTGTAGGTGTGCACACTTAAATTTGGCATTGTGCAGTGCAAGCTGTTGATGTGCGCAAAATAATGGTGCGTGGGTAAAATTAGGCACTGCAGGAGTAAAGATTGTGATGCACAGAAAAATTATTGTGCGTAGGTGTGCACACTAAAATTTGGCACTGCGCGGTGTAGAAATGGTGGTGCATGCTAATATTGGTGCACGGTGTGAGTGCACTGAACCTTGGAATTATGTAGTGCATAGAGTACAATGCATGAAGAATATTGGTGCATGACACAAAATTTGTGCGCAGTAGGTATTGGTGCATGACACAAAAGTTGTGCGTAGTAGGTACTGGTGCATGACGCAAATTTTTTGTGTAGTAGGTATTGGTGAGCGACAAAAAAGCTGTGCACAATAGATATTGGCAGATGACATAAAAGTGGTGCACATTGGATATGGATGCATGGTGCATGCACTACATTTTGGTGTTGCGTGTGTAGAAATAGGCATGCTAAATATGGGTTTATAATTTAGAAGTGGTGCGCACAGAGTCGGTTTGAGCGATCTACAACAGTAGAAAACCAATGATTTTCCGTGACATTTTTGTATTTTTTGAAGGTCATCTTTTTGCCAGCTATTTTTGAGGCCCTAAACAATGTTTTTTTGCAACTCAAAAACAATGTGTCCCATTCAACAAATGGAGTTAGGATGAGTGATTTACAACCCGAACAATGGAGAGTAAATTTTAAGCCCATTTAACTTCTGAAGGCCATAACTTCATGCTCCAGAATCAGATTGAGACATAGGATCAGTCTATGGAAAGATATTGAACCATAGAACACATTCATGGAGCTGAATTAAAGTTTTCGGGCATGTTAAAAATGTTTAAGAGGACATAGAAGGTACCTGTAGCATTCAAGGTCAAAAACACTTATTGGCTTGAAACTTCAACAGGCTGTATTTAGCAACCCAGAACCCAGAAAGAGGTGAAATTTGGAAACGCTGTCCAAAATATGTATATGAAGAAACTAAATTGGGATCCTACCAAAAATTCAATGGAGTAGGTGCAAAATTCATAATTACATTTCAGATTTGCACCTAGTTGAAGTATGAACAAAATAATTAATGGACAATTTTCAAATGACCATAACGTTTTCCTCAAGACTCATAATTGAGCATGGAAGCAGGCATTGGAAAGGTATTGGAAAATAGAGTATAAATATTCACCCAAAAAATTGATATGGGCAACGGATTTTACAAGAAATCAAAAGAAAGAATTCTGATGCATTATTGAACCAAAATTGTACATAATTTCATGAATTTGTTAAATTATTTAGCCTGACAAGTTTTGTTGGATGCACATTTTGTAGAGTTAACATCAATTAGATTATATCAGGATCAACATAGAGTTCAAAATCATGGAATATGCACATGGAGCTTACAACCATGAATATGAGACCAAAGGGATGTATGTCAATATAGACAATGAAGGTACAAATTCAATTGGACATGTATAAGGCAAGGAAGAAAGCATGAACTTGGTATAGACCATAAAAAGTTTGCAAAAGGATGTTCAAAGTTATAAATATGATAATAAGAGTCTTATGACTTCAACATAAAGTTAATGCAAATATTAGACATAATAGAAAAGAAGATGGATAAGGAGAATGACTCAAGCAAATCAGGGAGTCAAAAGTCCCATGATGAGAGGAGAATAACAAGAAGTGTTGGTAGACATCACCATCACTCTCCAAGGAATTCCACTAAGAGAGCACACAGTAATTCAAGTCCATCCCCTGTCAGGAAACATAAGAGGAGGTTTGGGGTGGATGAGATACATGAAGAAATGAACAAAATCAAGCCTCCTACATTTGATGGTGAGCACAAGAAGGATGAGGATATTGCAGAGACATGGATTCTATGAATGAGGAAGTATTTTCAATTGCATAATTACTCTTCACACGCAGAAAGAATAATTTCCATCTATGATCTTAAGAGAAAAGCATCAATGTGATGGGACCAATTTGTGCAGGTGAAAGACATTGATGAGAAGAAGGTTACTTGGAGGGAATTCAATAGGTATTTTCAAAAGAAATACTTGACTAAGCGATACTGTTACAAGAAAATGAAGGAGTTCTTTGAACTCAAGCTTGGGAGTATGACCATAGATGAATATGAAAGGATGTTTTTAGAGCTGCTAAAGTATATTTCTTTCATCAAGGATGATCCGGTTAATATTCATAGGTATTTGACTGGGATGCCATCATTTATCAGTGACAAGATACAATATGATGATCCCAAAACATTGGAGGAAACCATAAGGCACGATAAAATGCCTTTATGATCAACATAAAGGAAGAACAAATTTCCAAAAACCTTGGGAAGACTAGAAGAAAATCAAGATGGAACAGAGGAAGAAGGGGACTAATCCACCATTATTTAGAAATAATTCCCAGGGACAACTAGCTTCTAAAGAACCCAAAAAGACTGAGACAGTGGAGAAAAGAACAAGGAAACAACTATTCAATGTTGGGGTTGTGGGGGAGATCATATGTACAGATATTTCCCTCACAGAGCTAAAAAAGTGAGGACTATTCATAATGTACAACAAGATGATATAATGGAGGACACAGGTAGAAATATACATAGGATATGCATATCCCTAGACAACAAGAAAGATGAGTTTCAGTCACATATGATTGAAGTGGAAGGTAAGATAAACAACCAAACCATTACTATTTTAATTGATTTAGGAGATAGTCATAGTTATCTAGACCCTAATATGGTGGAAAGATTTCATTTTCCAAGAAACAAGCTTGGAAAATCTTGGTTGGTGCATTTGTCTACAAGAGATAAAATAAAAATTAATGACATGATTAAGGCATTCCTAATGGACATGAGTGGAATGAGCACCAGGGGAGATTTGAACATCATACCTTTAGGTTCCTATGACTTCCTAATTGTTATGGATTGGTTGGAACAACATCATGCTATCATATAATTTTATAATAAGGCATTTACTTGCTTGGATGAGGAAGGGAACTTAAGGACAATATAGGGAATTCCGAGGGCAGTAACCATCAAATAAGTTTCATCCTTGCAGCTGAAGAAAAATTACAGGAAAGGATGTCAAATATTTGTAGCGCATATGGAAGAGACACCTAAAGATAAGGTGTCAAATATTGAAGATTATACAGTCCTAAAGGAGTTTGAATATGTATTTAAAGAAATGCCCAGATTACCCCCTAAAAGAGATATTGATTTCTCCATCAATATGATGCTTGGAGAAGCCCTAGTATCCAAGACCCCATACATGATGAGTACACCAGAATTGAAGGAATTGCAAATGCAACTTGTAGAGCTTTTGAAGAAGGGGTATATACGTCTAAGTGTGTCACCTTAGGGTGACCCAATATTATTTGTGAATAAAAAGGATGGAACATTGATACTTTTCATTGACTTCAGGTAGTGGAAAAAGGTAATTGTGAAGAATAAGTATCCTTTGACAAATATCAATGACCTCTTTGATCAACTAAAATATGAAAAAATATTCTCCAAGATTGATCTCAAATCATGCTATCATCAGGTAAGAATTAAATATGAATACATCAACAAGATTGTCTTCTGAACAAGGTATGGCCATGATGATTTCATAGTGGTGCCATTTGGGTTATCAAATGCACCAGTTGTTTTCATGTGTTTAATGAATGGTATTTTCAGAGAATAATTAGATAAGTTTGCCATTGTCTTTTTGGATGACATTCTTATATATTCTAAGTCAGAGGAAGAGCATGAGCAACAATTGAGGATGGTATTACAGGTATTGAGAGAGCATCAGTTGTATGCCAAATTGATAAAGTGCTCATTATATCATAAGAAAATTCATTATTTGGGCCATATCATTTCAGAGGAAGGAATAACAGTGGACCCATAAAAGATAAGGGCCATTGAAGGATGTCCAACACCAAGGAATTCCTCCGAGGTAAGATCATTCAAGGGACTTGTAGGTTACTACAAAAGATTTACTGAGGGTTTCTCAAATATTTCACACCCAATCACTTCCTTACAGAAGAAGGGTGCGAAGTTTGAGTGGACATCAGATTATGAAAGGATTTTCCAACACTTGAAACATTTATTAACAAGTTCTCCAATACTAAGTATTGTTGATCCAAATGAAGACTTCATTGTATGCATTGATGCATGTAAAAAAGGGCTTGGTGTAGTCCTTAGTCAGAATGGGTATGTTGTGTGATATGAATCAAGGAAGTTGAAGGAGCATGAAAGACACTATGTTACTCATGATTTGGAGTTGGCAACCATATTGAATTCCTTGAAGATGTGGAGGCACTACCTCATGGGGAAAATATTTGATTTAAGGATAGACAATAGTGGTCTGAAATATTTATTTAGACAACCAAATCTAAATGCCAAGAAAAGCAAGTGGTTATAATTCCTCAGTGAATATGACTTTGATATAAAGCATATCAAAGGTAAAGAGAACAAGGTGGGTGATGCACTTAGTAGGAGGGTGCATGAGATGCATGCTACAACCATTAGAATGTACCAATCAAATTTGAAAGATAGAATTTTAGAGGTTGCATAATCAGATAAAAAATACATGGAAGTAAAGGAAAAACTTCAACAAGGTAATTTACTGTAGAAAATTGAACACTGCAAGCTAGAAAATGATGAAATTCTCCTGTACAAGGGCATAATTTATGTGCCAAATTCCTAGGAAATGAAAAATATGATATTGATATAAATGCATAATGTACCTTATGTTTGGAACCTAGGTTATCAAAAAAATATTGTAGCTATCAAGAGCCAATATTATTAGCTAGGAATGAAGAAAGAAGTTGTTGATTTTATTGTCAAGTGTTTGGAATTTCAAAAGGTCAAGGATAAGCATAGACACCCAGCTGATTTGCTACAACCATTAACCATTCCTGAGTGGAAATGAGAAGTTGTAACAATAGATTTCATCACCAAACTACCCAAAACAAATGAACAACATGATTCTATCATGGTAGTGGTGGATAAGCTTACTAAAGTTGCCCATTTTATTCCAGCAAAGCTCACACACAAGGAAAACAACATTGTTGATATTTATATGAGAGAAATTACTTGACTACATGGTATACCCAAGACAATTGTGTCTGAAAGAGATCCAAAATTCAGATCAAATTTTTGGAAAGGATTATTCAAGGGATTCAAAACAAATATGAATTTTAGCACAACTTATCAGTCAGATGGGTAGACATAAATAGTGAATCATGTGATAAAAGACATGATAAGGATGTATGTGATAGATAAACCATCCAAATGGGAAGATTATTTGCATTTGGTGGAGTTCTCTTATAAAAATGGGTATCAAGCATCTCTAAAGATGAACCCATTTGAGGAACTTTATGGAAAAAAGTGCAACACACCAGTGAGCTGGGACAACTCAACAAGAAGAGTAGTGGTTGGGACATAACTAATTAGAGAAATAGAAGAGAATATTATGAAAATAAAACAAAATTTAAAGGCTGCCTGGGACAGGAAGAAAAGCTATGCTAATAAGGGAAGAAATCATAGGGAATTTAAAGTGGGAATTTAAAGGCCAACAAAAGTTCCTTGAAGTTAGGAAATTGTTCAAAGTTAGTAGCTCATTATTGTGGGACATTTGAAATCCTAGAGAGGATTGGGCCTATAGCATACATGCTTGCCTTTCCTTCATCAATGTCTATTCATAATGTATTCCATGTATCATTTCTCAAAAAGTATGTGCATAATGTTAATCATGTCATTGATTTGAATGTGATTTAGGTGGAGAAAGAAGGCACCTTTCAAGTGCATTCGGTGTGCATATTGGACTGGAAGATCAAGTAGCTTCGTAATCGATCCATAGGGATAGTAAAAGTCTAATGGGCCTGGTACGTTCTTGAGGATGCAACTTAGGAGCATGAAGGGGCTATGTAGGAAGAGTATCCACATATTTTTGAAGAATTTTGAATTTTTTATTGTATATGTGTATATACTACACTAAGGACAGTTCATAAAGAAGGGGGAGGGGAATGCAATACCCCTAGGCCGAACCCCAATTGTAAATTTAAATATGCTTATAGATTGGTGAGTCGTTGGCACTTAGTTTTGGTGTTGTGTGCACTTGAGTAAGTAAGAAAAGATTCCTTATCAAGATAAGGGGTGCACAAGTCATAATATTGCACTCACTTGGGTAAGTGCATGGTAGTGACCTGGAAGTATGTAGAGTTGAGTTATATATGACTTCCTATGTACTGAGGTTAGAGTGCATGTGTGGTTTTTAGGCTAGAGATAGATGATAAAAATAACTAGTGAGTCATCATTGTAATATGTAATCACATGCAAATATTAATGAAAACACATCATTGCAACATACCAACCATGCAAAAGAGTATGGGGGTATAAACTCCACTATATAGGGAAAGGGGGATAAAATTTAAGGATAAGGGGCTAAGCTAGGGAGCTTAAGCCCAAAGGAATATTACATTAATATTCCTTAAAGTATAAAGTATGGATAATTATTTTATCCTAAGTTCTAAGGATGGGGAAAAGTGGGCCTAAGGTAGTTCTCAACATGACAAGTGTCAAGTTGGGAACATGCATACATATAGTTTGGAATTAGTTCACTTTACTATCATTACATCATCATTCAATCACTCTTTTAATTGTCCTCCATACCTTCAAGTTATTGTCACTGCATTTGTACCCTAGTTAGTTGGGAGATGGACTAAAGAAGTGGGTTGTCAGGCCCGTAAGATTTTGAAGAGGCGGGTTTTCAGGCCTGTGAGCATTCTCTCTAGGTGAGACAATTGTTGGGAATTGATTCCCGAAGGTGCCAAAATGAAGCTACATGTCTCTAAGACTTCCTGTCCGACCTGTTGCTGAAGCACCAGAAGGGAAGTGGGGAATCCGAAGGAATGTTGAGCAGAGAATGGGCACACTTCCTAGGGTGGGACATGCATGTAGGGAATGAGGGATTGTAGGTTGTTAGTTTGAGTTGGCACCTATGATTGAGTTTTCCTATTGTCTGAGATACCTTATCCGTGTTAGAAATACTTTACCCAGGTGGATTTTAGTCCCATCTCGGGGTGTCCCACTACTGAGAGTTATGAGTAGTGCGGTCTAAGGCTGGGAGGAATGTGGAAGGTATGCACATAGTTGGTGTTATTTTAATCAAAGATAAGTGTCAATTTGTGTTAGTTCATGTGTTGCGTTAATATTTATGCATTTCTTTTCATGGTTTTTTCCTGTGGATGTTGCATATGTATTTTTATTATTATTTTGTATGAATTTGTGCATTTATGGAGTATTTTTTATAATTTAAATTCGTATCAAAGTTTGAAATTTAAGTGACATAGCCCAACAGGTGGTTGTGAATGCTATAGGATTGATACTTTGTATGATACACGATTAATACTTGGTATGGTACATGATTGATACTTGGTATGGTACATGTTTGGTGCATGGTTGATGCACTTGTTATGGTACATGGTTGATGGTATAGGTTGTGGTACAGGTTGATGCATGGTACAGGTTGGTACTTGGTTGAGACACATATCTTGTGATGGTATGGGGTGATCTTGGTATAGGCTTGGTAGAGGCATGTGGTGGTGATGTTGGGAATATAGTTTGAGATATGCTCTTGGTGATATTGGCATGAGTTGCTTCTGGTTGAGAGTTGATCTAGTTTCTTGGATGAGACAGTGACAATGGCGTTGACAGTGACATGATTTGATACAGTGACATGTTGATAGTGACAGAGTGATATTGGAAGTATCAATTATTTGACACTTATATTTCAAGGTAGTTGGACAGGGAAAGGATATGTGGTTGTAGTTGGAGAACATAGTGTGTTGTAGCCTCCTTCTGGTTGGAGCCAGAGAATCAGGGAGTTATAGCTTCCTGTTGGAGTAGGAAATTTTTGGGTTAAGCGCAGTAAACGAGGAGGAAGAGCTAAGGAGTAGTGCGTGCTGGAAAATAAGGGATAACAACATGATAGAAGAACAAAGGAAGCATAGTGTTGAGAAAGAAGGAAGACCAGCGCAGATTCAAAGAAAGAAAGAGTTGGATCGAAGACCAACCACACATAAGATAGTTAGAAAGTATACAAGTGGAGTCCACTTATGATTAGGGTTTTTGAGTCATAATGTAAGGTTTTTTACCCATTTTGTAGTATAAATATGATATATGAGGTAGATAGGAAATAATTTGAGAACGGATATGCGTAGAGATTATTTTGTCGAACCTTTTTGAGTCTTGAGTCTTTGTTTTTGGTTGTATAGTTGTGGAGATAATGAAGACTTATGGAGTATAACTAAGGGTCAGGTTTCAAGCTGTGGAGATAGGTGTGACACTGGTCCACCTCACCACTAAACTTAAGTGCATTCCAAATGCATCCTTTGATGTAATGTGCGCAACGCTACTTTGATGGAGAATACAAAATAAGTAGAAGATCATTGTGGATGTATCCCACGGGTGGTGAACCATTCTAAAAATAGTGTATTTATGTGTGATGTATGTATTTTATATGCTTTATGAATGATTAAATGAATGCATATACTAGGGTTTATTTACAACGCGCACTAGAATGATTATGCAAAATAGATGTTATTGAATGGATAAAGTAGTAGATCTGATGAATGTTGTGGTAGAATGCATTTTAAAGTATGATTAGAAGAAGTATAACATCCCCAACCCCTTCCCTAATTGCAGACGCTTGGGTCATGCAATTTCCCATAATCCATCTTGGGTGAGACTACACTATGCACTCTATGCACAATGTTTCCTTATGATTTACCAGGGGGGCCAATGGTGAAAAGGGTTTTGTTGGAGAACTAAAGTAGAACCCAGGTTGGCCCATACATCCAACAAATGGTTCTATTTCTGGATGGAACTCAGAAGAACATCCTGGGAGGGGTTTGATGAAGAAGATGTAGTGGTAAAAGGGAATGTTTAGGCCATGGAATCCTACAAAGCAAGAGATTGAAATATGGTTGGAGATAAAGCAACTAGAGTTTGTGCAAAAAGATAATAGGAGTTCCAGGTATACATCGTGCCAATATATGCAGAGGTATGTGTTTACTGATTTACATGAATCATTTTTCTATTATTTTATGAAGTTATTGTAAGAGTGGATATTGATGTTGAAGGATACTCATCCCACCAATCGGATTAGACAAGTAGAGCGGACCTCTCAAAATATTGTGTAGTTGGAAAGGGTTAATAATAAATTCACATGCACATTAGATTTATGGTTAGACAATATTATTGCAAGGTTTATTACTGAGTTTGTAGTAGATAAAACAAAGTCCTATACAGATGTAGATAAATATTTCTTAAAGGGACCAAGAGGGAGGTACATAGGGTAACTTTACATGTCGATCAAGATCTTATTACATGATAAACACATGATGACCATGGAATCAGGCAACTAGATCAATCTGCGCGCATAGGGGAACTGGTGGAAGCACTGAGAAATATAGGAGATATTGAGAAGGCTTTGGAGAGTAGCTAGAAGAAGGAAGAAATGGACCCCATCATGATGGATGAGGAAACAACCAGGGATATATTTAGTAAATTAGGTGTGACATACAACGGATGACCCTACTAGTATAAGATGAACAATAAGAAGAGGGAAGTAGTCAAGCGAGAGGGCTTGGAAAATGATGAGGAAGAGGTAGATGATC
>JASDQU010322863.1:0-13021 GCA_032191745.1 Picea mariana | reverse complement strand
ACTAAGTCTCCTACCTCAAAATTCTTGTCTTTAGTCTTATGCTTATCAAACCATGTTTTATCTATTTTCTGGTGAGCTATGAACTTTGATTAGATTTCTCCCTTTCTTATTCTAGCATGAGCAGGGTGTCAATTCTTTGTTGAATGATTGATGAGGGTTGCCCTCTGGAATCCTGAGAAAGTTGAAGAGATGGGAGATAAATCCCGTTTGGGAGAATGGATTCCTGTCTGTATACCAGAAAGTATGGGGAATTCCCTATAGCTTCCTTTGTTGTGACTCTATCAGCCCATAAATCATTATGAAGTGAATTGTTCCAATTCCTCTAGTTATCTGCAATTGTTTTATTTAATATTATCACTAGGTTCTTATTAGTTGATTCTGCCACTCTGTTTCTCTATGGATAATAGTTTGTAGAGTATATAATTATGATTCCTTTGTCTAGAGAAAAATCTGTTAATAAAGTGGAAGAAAATTAAGCTGCATTATAAAAAACAAGGACAAAAGGCACACCAAACTTTGTGATCAACTATTGTTCTATGAATTGGACTACCATCTTTTCCTTTACATGAGTTAGAGGGATGGCCTCTGCCCTTTTCGTGAAATAATATGTGGAGGTCAGTATGTATCTATGTTGTTTTGAAGAACTTGGTGTAATTTATCCTATGATATCTAACCCCCATTGCTCCAATGGCCTATAAACGACCACTGGTTGGAGTGGGACAACTACTCTCTTCTCCCTCCCCACACTTATCTGACAAGTCTTACTGTTTCTGGTGTATGTGTGAGCATATTTGAATAGAGTGGGCCAATAGTAGCCGGATCTCAATATTTTATGAGCGGTGGTGTTTCCTGCAAAATGCCCACTAGCAGGGCCATCATGGAGCTCTGTCATGAATTTGTATGCATATTTATGTTTGAGACATCTTAACAGTACCCCATCATAATTAACCTGAAAGAGTACCGAATTTGTGAGGTGATATTGTGTGGATTTTAACCTTTAGAGCTCTCCTTTCTCTAGGGTTTAGGTTTTCTGGGCAAGTCCCATGATGTAGGAGATAAGTCAGTTTCTCATACTAATAATCTTTCCCTGGGGAGACATATGAAGCTTCACCACACCATAATGTCAATTCGTTCTCCCATCCGGTGTCATCATTTACTTGGTCCTGAGATTGGACTGCCAATTTGCATAACCCTTGTCCTTTAACTAGTTTAGCAGGTTTTATATCTAAAACAAATTCTTGGACTACTTCCATCCAATTTCTTCTTCTTTCCCCCATATCCTGTTGAGTAAATAGGGATCAGATTGCAAGGTGAGGCATGATGACTTTGGTATGGTTCTTGAGGATGTAAGAGCTGAAATGTTTTACTACCTTGCATACCGCATCAACCTGCTTGTCTATAGCAGGACAATTTAGTTCGACACCTTGGAGATTAGTGCTCATGAATGACACCAGGGTATCATTGTGGTCAACATCCTTCTGAGTTAGTATTGCGGCTAACGATTGGTCGGAGGCGAAAGTATAGAGGAAGAAATATTTTTTGAAATCGGGGCTTCGTAACACCAAGCCTTGAGATATTGCAGTCTTAATATTGTTGAAAGCCTTCTTTCATTCATCATCCCACTTAAAATCAACATCTTTACGAATAATTTTTTGTAGGGGTTTGATATTTTTCGAAAAATCGGGGGTGAATTTCCTCACAAAATTGATTTTCCCGAAGAATGATTGCATAGCCTTTTTGTTGTGAGGTAGTGGAAGTTGAGCTATAGCCTTAATCCTTTCTGGATCTATGTGAATGCCTACTTGAGATATAATGTGGCCTAACAACTTTCCTTCTTTGACACCGGAAATAGTTTTCTTATGGTTTAAGGATATACCATATTTCCTACACCTTTAGAAAATATGGGTTAAGTATTGGATGTGATATTCTCTGTTCTTTGAATACACAGTCACATCGTCCAAGTAGACTACTACACACTTGTTGATTAGTTCTCTAAATGCTATGTCCAAGGCCCTCTAGAAGGTTTCCTCTGCATTGATTAACCCAAAGGGCATACGTTTATAAGCGAAGGTTCCCCACTTTGTTCGGAAGGTAGTTTTCAAGTGGCGTTCTTCTGAAACTAGAACCTGATTGTAACCTGAGAAACCATCTAGCAAGGAGGAAATCTCAGAGCCAGACACGGTCTACAAGATTTTATCCATTAGTGAGACTGGGTAGTTGTCCTTTTCTAAATCTTTGTTGAGATTTATGAAATCTACACATAGGCGGATTTCCCCAGTCTTTTTCCTTACAGGAACCAATTTTGCTACCCAGGCAGAGTGTCTAACCTAGAAGATAATTTTTGCATCTAAGAATTTCTTTAACTCCTGACACATCAGGGGCTCCAGGGATGGGTGGTACTTCCAGAGCTTCTATTGGAAGGGTTTTACTTCAGGCTTTAAAGGGATAGTGTGTTGAATGATACGGGTATCATATGTTTTCAGATCTTGGTAGGACCATGCAAAGACATCTTGATATTGTATGAAAAGTTTGAGATAAGCCTTCCTTTCCTCTTTATATATTGTCTCACCGAGGTTTACATTTTTTGGGTTTTTCAGGGTTTCAAAATTTATAGTTTCATGCATGGGACAGGAACTGTAGATCTTCGCATTTTTTGGCCCCTTAAATCTTTTCCTTAGGTCAAAGAGGTTTTCTAAATTGGATATTTCCTTCGGTATCGTGTAAGAATTCGATTTGTTAGTCAGTTGATCTGTCTGAGGATTAGTTTATGTTCATTGTTCCTGGAATACTTCATCGTCAATAGCCAAGTCTTTGAAATTATCTTGGTTAGTCAAAATGTTTATGATCTGTTCATCTCCTTCAAAGACCTTCTAATTAGAAATATTGTTGGGCACTGATGGTTTGTAAAATAATTCCACAGTGAACCGGGAGGCTTCATAATCTTCTAGAAGTGATATCCTTGAAGAAGAGGTGGCCAAAGAATCAACAATAATGTTCTTTGCTCTGGGGATCGTTGTAATGTTGAAAGCTTCAAAATTATCTATTAGCCTATGCACATCCTGTTGGTAATTCTCCAGGTGTGGAGAGTTTCAATGTATAGTATTCCGTACTTGTCTAACGATGATTTCAGAATCTCCGAATACTTTCAATTCTTTAACGTTCAAATCCATGGATTTATTTATCCCTTGTACTAGGGCTTCATATTTGACGGTATTGTTTGTGCATTGAAACTCTAGTCTACAGGACATAAATTGTCATTTACCTTTGGATCAATGAGGATGCACCCTACCCCATACCCTTCTTGTGATTTAAAGCCATCAAAGTATAAGGTCCAAACTTGTGGAAAAAACCTACCAACTTCCTCTTTCTTGTCACTTTCCTATCCCCTTCCTGTTTGTTCCATGATTTCTAAAGCAAGTTCTTGGTAGAAGAGGGTTTCCTCTGCTGTCGTTGGCAGTTTCTCTTGAAAAATCATTTCGGAGTTTTGTGTAAGGGGAACATCAGATGAGAGGGGGGAGAAATTCCCGAAATTGGAGTCACTAGAATAATTGCCTAGCACATGGAATTCGACTGATGAGGGTTCATTGAGGGTTTCTAAGCTAGTGACCATGTGTTTAGATATATTTCCCTATCGATTCTAATCATATTTGCATTCCATTTTAATGGAATCCAAAGGTGAGCCTAGTCTGTACTAAAGTATCCGTTTAACTTCTTAGACCAATATCGACTCAATAAAAATCCATAAGATTATGGGATATATACTGCAATGATGTCAATTACTTGCACAAATTTAGGGTGTGTCGCTATTCTGATCATTACATCTTTGAGTTCTCCCATTACCTTCACCTGGGTTATATCTAGCTGTATCACATGTTTATCTCTTTTGAGAGTTATTGTGTTTAATTTTTTTCAAATAGACAATGGAATAACATTAGAGGATGCTCCAGAGTCAACCAAACAATTATGGAGGTTCCTGTTGAAGACTCCAAACGTCAAAAGGAACGGTGGGACAAAAGGTCTTCCCTTCTTATCCTTAGAACATGCGTTCACAGTTGGTTTATTTTGTAGATCTGTGGGAGTTAGATTTCTTCATTATTCAACGCTTGTCATGGGATTTTCTACTGATTTCAATGCCTGTAATAGAAAATCCTTTTGTTGAGGGATTCTACACATGTCCATGACCGATATGTTTGTCTTCAATTTATTCAAATGTTCTACTATGTTGTAGTCTATCTTGGGTGATTCTCGTGTATGGATGTTCATAGGGTTTCTTAGGGGAGAAAAAGGTGCTTTTCGGTGATCAGGAGCTGGTCTTCCTCTTGAAGTTTGGGTAGTAGAAAGGTTGTGTGAGATAGGTTGGCCCCTACTTCGTGTTTGCACAACCAAGACTTCTACGGGTGGTTCATGGAATTCAAATAGGTCATCAAAAGGCATAGGTAAATCAGGGTCCCATATCAACATGGTTGTTTCTTCCGGTGGATCAACCTCTTCCTGATCGACAATATTTATAGTTGACCCACTTGAATGTTCGATTAGGGAGACCTCATCTAGAAACTGGTTGGCCATCAAATTCATGGAATGCACCCATTGAGGGAAGTCTCTTTCAGATTGGTTCTTCTGATGATAGGTAGAAAAAGAGTCGGATGCTACATTTCCCATATCAATTCTTAAGTTGGCTGGGGGAGGTTCAATTTCTTTGAAAGGATGATTCCTTTAAAAGAAAGGAATATAGGTCCTTTGGCCTTGGTTTCCCTCCCCTAGGCCTCTCTTCATGTCTATGATTTTGTTTGACAACTTCTTTACCATGCGTTGTAGGTCCTCTATGTACCCAGTCCCTTTTTTGAGACCTTGTTCTATTTGTTTTCCTAGGGGTCTAGTCAACAATAGTCCTCTCCTGGGAGGAGGTTGAACTTATTTCTTAACTAATGAGACCTGGCCTTCTTTACATCCCTTCATATGTAACTCTATCATTTTGGCTTCTTCAAAATTCTTAGCTAAGGTTGGTTTGGCATCCCTTTTAACAAACATGGAAATAGAATCTGGGAAGGCATTAGCGTATACTTCGATTTGCAACTTCTAAGTAGGTTTAGCCTTGGGATGGAATTTGTTTAAGATGGTGGTGAATATTTGATTGAATTATTTAAACCTTTCCTTAGAACTCATGGTGGCAGCGAACAACTCAACCATCAAAGCTCCTGTAGTAGTTTCTTTTGCAAATTTATCTAAAAAATCCTTCTGAAACTTCGTCCAACTAGTTATAGATCCTACGGGTAGGTTAAAATACCACGTGGAGGATGAATTCTCGAAATTGTAGGGGAATAGCCTACAAAATACATCTTCATGTTGGACATTCATAAGTTTGATGGATAGTATGAATTTTTTGATATGGTCTTCATGCAATCCTAAATTTTCAGGGTCAAATTTAGGAAGTAACTTCTCTGGGTGTCAGGGGAGGTTATGTACTCATCCGGGGATGGCCAAAGCATCTCTGGCCAACCAAGTTTGATTATTCTGAGGTGGTTTTTCCCTTTCTTCATCATGGTCATTGTTGTCTTCTATGTCTTCATATCGTTTTGAGTTAAACCCTTCCTCTTCAGAAAATTCGTCGGGCTCAGAGTAGTTATTGACTGATGTTTCGGGGATTAGATTAAAAGGATGTTCAATTTCGGTGAGGGAAAAATCTATTAGGTATTCTACTATGTGCATGAAACCCTAGTCTAGGGATTTGAACACTGATCTACTTATTTTTTTCTTTGAGGAACTAAAAGGGAAACACATCGATCTGTCGGGCGTATGCTCTTGTGATTATTCTGAATTGATTCAATTCCTCGTGAGAGAGAGCATAGGGTATATCAAGGAACAAATGTTCTTTCTTGTGCTGGGGTGAGTTATTCATTTCAAAAGTACTTAGTGTGTGTGGGATGTATTGGGAATGAATAGTCATGCATATGGGCTATTTTGAATCTACAGGCTATGTGAAATACTATGTCAAAAATATATTCAACCATTCATTCTTCAGGACCTCCTTCTAACGCCAATTCTGTTGAGGGGACCTAAATCCATTTAAATCAAAAGTAGGAACTAAACCCTCCACCGAGGCTCAATTAGACTTTGCGGCGTTTGATAGTGGAATGGTTCTCCAGATCTTGTGATCCGGCCAGATAATCGATGGGATTTATACTTTCTTGTGAAGGCTTTCTCCTTTAGTTTGGAAGTTCTCTTTTTGTATTTTCTCTTATAGGTAGGACCGATACAAGATAAAATCTTTTATAAACCAACTAGGTAACAAAGAGGGAAACAAATATACTACTCAAGAAGGTTGAGATTTGGGATAATGTCACACACCCACTCTAGAATAATAAATTTTTCGTTGATTACTCAAGGATCAGAATTCCCAAGATACTTACGGGGGCCTAGCATCATATAGTTCCTCATATGTCCACCTCCATGTGATCGTGGGTCACAACTACAGGCCGAACCAGTACGGCATATTTTCACACTTCGCAACTCAATGCTACCAGAACGTTGAGTCTTTCGACTCTGCAAACCCCGAGGCTCGAAACAGTGAAACGTCGAGCCCTAACAGGGCTAGTGAGTGGCAAGTTTCCTGCTTGGGCTCTTGTCCACATGACCCTGTTCCGTGTCCATGTGATTATTGGCTTTTCACGATTCAGGGAATTGCGATGCATGACTCCTACCTTTCCCCATTCAAATCCTTGAAAATTTCGAGGTCTCCAAAGTTTCCCTCCAAAGGGAGATCGACAGTCGTAAGCCTCCCCTGATCCAATGGTATGGATCCTTTCAGGGTCTCGGTACTAGGGAGTTAAAAATGAAATGACTCCAAGACTCCTTGTCATTCAAATCTCCAAATTTTGTTATGGGAATTCGTGTAAGAGATCGATGACTCTTAAGAGAGTGGATCCAATAGTCCACAGGATTTCGAGACTTTTCCCGAAACTTTGACAGCTCACCACATGTCTCCTTTGATGGAAAGTCCAGATTATTTTGGGACTTCTCCTCTCCACTACAATGCATATCAAGATTTCTCTATTTGCGGGGGAAAGGTTTTGTATCCCTCTGGTTTCCCAGATGTCGAAATGTCGACTGAAAACCACGTGTCCCTCCGATGGATGGCGACAACCTTCAGTCAAGATCAACGGTTGTGATCCTTTCGAGATGATCAATGGACACGATCAAATACCAGCTTTACTTAACCTCATTCACTCCTCACGCCATTTCTAGGTTTTGGTGATCGAGATTTCATGATTGGCGAAGACAAGGGTTCTTGCCCTTTGGTTTCCTAGGTTCCGAAACACTGAAGCTCTTACCAACAGCTATGTGTACTCTATATATGGATGGTCCAGGTACTTCCATGGATCATGGGGTCTACGGTCCCAATTTATTCATTTCTTGCAAGGGTAAAAAGGGTCATGGAATTAATGCCTGCGTCTCTTCCTCAAATCTAACGGTCATTAAAGACCTTAGATCCTCCGAAAGGATTTTTTCTGTTAAATTGAGACTTAACCAGACACTGCCATTTCAAGATTTCACAAATCGAGGTTTCGGGACATGCGAGTATGTGAGGAATCACACTTGGATACCCCGGGTGCCAAAACACCGAAAGCTCATAACTTACAAGAACCACTCTCTCTCTCTCTCTCGTGCTAGATTTCTAAAACATACGCTATCAAATCCTCTTTCAAGTTCTTGGTAAGGTTTGCCATATTTGAAAGCCTGAGTGGAAGATCTCCAAAGGTCTCCGAGCTATTAACTCCTGTAACTGGATAGTGAGCCATCTCGAGGGCGTATTAAGACGACAGTCTTATACCGGGGGTTTACCCCGGCTCTAGAAAGTGAGGGGACTTTCCCCCAAAGGGTGCCCTTTTGGGAAGGTATATTTGGGACATTACCTGAGGTAAATAAGGGAATAAATTTCCTGAACACAGACTTGAAAACTAAGTTAGTTTAGTGGATACATATATATATAAACGTGAGTCGTGTGGAGTCATTCTATTTATACACAAGTAACCACTATTTCCGATCATAATCCACCACACGAACATTATTATATAGAAGCCATTCATAATTTCACAACCTTGAGCATACATGTCATATTATTCAATTCAAGATACAAGATATAACACTTATCAGAAAAACACCAGGTTTGATGCAACCGTTGAGAGGGGTGCTTGTTTCCACCCAGCCGTAGGCTCAACAACTCCCAATGGATTTACCACTAGCCACCCCTGAGTTGATACCACGATGATGCGAGACTACGTCTCTATTTTCCAGTGACCAAGAACGAAGGTTACTCTCCTTCTTCTCTGCTATCACTCACTCTATATTTTTCCAGAGTTCTTTCTCTTCTTCTTTCCCTCGCATCTTCCTCTTGATCGTCCACTCTTCCTACCTTTTCTCCTTTTGATGAGGTTGCATGTGGCACGATCTTCCTTGCAGTGGTCAGGTCTGAGGAATCTATGGATGGGTGGTTCACCCCCATCCCTCATTACTCATGAGGAGACATTTACCTACCAACCTGGCGAGTCATTTAATTCGGGGCCAGCGAGCCTCTCTTGGTTCTTTGGGCTAGTGAAGTCCAAATACGGTATTGGTTTCAGTGGAAGTTAATGCCACCATTCTAGGTGTCTTCCACCACCTTTCTTCAGCCATTGTGGTCTCTTTTTTAGCACATCCCCCTCTCAACAGTCCTGCAATATATATATTATAATATCATTCACATTCATTGACCTTTTTCACAAGGTCCATTCACATCACATATTCACATTTTTGAGTTTGCCACAATACTTGGCCAGTATAGTTATTTTTACAAATTGGGGGAAACAGGGTGTTACAGATAACCCTTTCACTCTAGCATGTAGACAATGATGATCTACCACAAGCTTAGTACTAATACATTAACCTGTTAGTATTCCAATTTGATTGAGATACAATTTATCATAAAGAAAACATGCATGCGATAAATGACGACAAGAAAAATAATTCTCTTAACTCTAATCATCCATCACATAATAACACAACGACTCACTTTTCATCATTAGAGATAAGAACTATAAAGCATTGCATCAAATAACTTATCAATAGTTTTATAATATCTTACTCATTACAACATCCATTCAAGAGATGAAATCATAAATCATTCTTCTCCACATCCAATCATACACACTTTTGATGAAAACCACAACTTTGTCTTTGGTCTTAAACATGACTTCCCAATTAAGGTAGCTCTGAAATAGTTCTTAAAAAAATCCAAAAATGAGGGGTCTTTTCAACAACCATTGACCCTTGCTAACAGGTCGAGCTTCCTATTTATAACATACTATTAACTAAAAATAACTATTGAAGTGAAACTAAGTAAAACAAAACTTGCCACATGGCGCTTTCTTCTATCAGTCTATCTGAGAGTCATCATAAGATCTCACTTAAGTGGGCGAATTTTCTCGTACTTCGACCACTTGATGAAGATATCCTCGCATGTGTTGGCATACATGAATCTATGTTTTTCCATTGGGTCCGAAAGAATCTCTCTTATCTCTACTGCTTGTGCCTGATACTTGACTATTCTGGCACTTAACTATTGCAAAATGGCCCGAGATTTGATCGGGTGTTACATTAACTGTCACACCTGTCCTGCCACTATGTCTACCACCCTTTCTATTTCCTCAGCCCATGATGAGTCTTGTTCGACATCCGATTTGACTATGTTGCGCAAGTCGACAAAGTCATCAGGTGTGTCAAATTTGAGGAGGTCGATGTCTCTCATTACTCGATTGATCTTGATCCATCTTTTCTCACACTTGGCCCATCTCTCTTGGATTTCCAGATGAGGTTCCCGAGCCATTTTTCCCAATATTCGGATGATTTCTTTATGCGATCGAGGCTTCTTTCTCTTAACACCTATATGCCGTGCTCTTCTATAACTTGGCCCTATTGAACCACATTGATATAGTCGACCCTTTCCATGGCTTGTTGTGCTTTATCGTACCACCTATCCATACCCTTACAAGTGGCCAGTGCCATGAGGGTGTCTTCTTGCAACTTGACTATCCTTGTAGTGAATAGGTGTCATTCACTTGTGAATTTGTTGTAGGTCTCCTTGAATTATCTCCTTAGGAACACCGCGACCTGTGTGGTTTCCTGGTAATATTTCTCCAAGTTGCGTAAATGTTCTAATTCTTTCAGAGAAACAACTAGTTCCTCTTCATCATTTTTTCCTCTACCCAGGGTGGCATCTGTAATTTCCATCCCTGTGTCGATTATTTCAGATGTTTTGGCATGCTCTGTATTTATCATATTTTCCTCTGTGGTGATGAGGATGGAGCAATCTAGAGTGATCCTCCTCTTCTTGGTGGTCCTCTGCACAATAGATTTTCTTTTCTGGTCATAAGAGATGGAATGTATGTCAGTGATCTCATCCATGGGCTCGGGGATTTGCTGATCTCCCCAAGTGAGCATATTTCCCAGGCTCTCGATGGTATATATTTGTTCAAGACTAGGTTCTTGAAATTCTTCCCTATGTTTCGTAGGCCCGACTTTTGTTTGTCTCTCATCAGGAATTTGAGAACCGATTGAAATTGAGGCATCGAGGGTAGGCTCGATACTTACTTGATTATCGGCCGTTGAGATGTCAATTTCTTGCTGTGGAGCTTATTCCTTTTGTTCGACTATATATGACTCCTCCTTCGGACTATCTTCATGAGTCTCGGGTGGATTGGGAAGCTCAGTGTCTAAGACACTCTCGACTTCTTGTTCATTCCATTGAAGGCCCTGAATTTGAGCGTCGGGAGTTGGGGAAGGTGTCTTCTCTGGCTCCTTTTCCTCTATGATCTGTAAAAGGGTAACCAAGGATACCTCTAGCTCTCTTCATCATCATAGATGTTTATTAATCCATGGAGGGGGTCTGGTGCACTTGCTCCCACTGACATTATGACTGTCTCCGGCTAAGCTAAAACACCCACCGGTGACCCGAATTACGGCATTATGATTTCAGGGTCATCTAACTCGGTGATTTCATCGATGTCTATCAGTTAAGAGCTGCTAGGGCCTATCTGGATTTCATCTAGGTTGTCGACAGGGGACCCCGTCATTCCTGTGATGTCCAGGTCATCTTCCAGTTGGTCAATTATTCGGTGCACCTGTTCGATCATGAGAAATCCCCTTGTACCCATGTCCCGTGTCATAGGGAAACTTCTATCCTACACTTAAGCTGCTAGGGGAACCTCTTCTTCTGTCACTATCATTTCTTCCTAGGATCTAAGGGCCTCTTGTGCTGATTTATCTATTCTGTTTGTTTGTTCATCTAGGCTCATGGCTCTGAACTTGGTCATTTTGGGGTCGACCGTCCTTGCCACCACCTCATCCCAGTTTTGGGAATTTTCTATGAATATTTCATCTTCAAATTTGTCGTGGGCATATGGCCAATAGGACGACACTTGAGAAGCATGTTTCAGGACCAGAAACTTTGGGTCATGCTTGTGGAATCAACCCATCTGGAACCTGAAATCTAGTTGGCTTAGCTTTTCTTGTTTGGATTGAGTGGTGTATTTCACTAAGTAGAAGCCTACATGGAATCCATAAGGTATAAACACCCACCTTTTATTCTTGACCAGGGTAGCGTTGTAACCCTGTAGGATGGTCTGGTAGCATATCTCTCCCACTACGAGATGGTCAGGGACATGCGTTGGTAGGAGACGTGGTGCTCCAGTGGCCATGAACAACCTGATGTAAGTATCACGCTCATCCAAGTACTAGTGAACTACCTTTGATATCATCTTTTTGGACACATCCGATAATCTCAGACATTCCTTCTTGAAAATAATAAAATAAATACGTGCGATGAATTCATCGCAGATGAGAGAGTAACATTTTTTATACCTGTTATCCCATATGATGCTTAAATATATGTGGACCAAGAGTTATGTGACGTGCCAGCTCAGGTTCATGCCGACAAAAATATTTCTAGCACGCATGGCATCAAGTAAATATGAATCCATGTAGAAGGTTGGTGTCTCCCCTTCCTTTGGTGTCTGAGCCTGTTGTATGCAAATGCTCTATTTCTTATAAATGATGGCTCCCTAGTTGAAGTCTCTCTTGGAAATGGCCATTGTGTAAGCTAGAGGCATCCATGCCTATGAAAAACTAGAGCAGTCTTTCTCCCCATACAATTGGCAGATGAGAGACATCATGTAGATGTATGGATCCCTTAAGTTGGTCGTCTGTTACCATCTGATCCTCTGGTTGGTGTATTTTTTATCTTCTCTCCACCATGAGACCATCACTCGGCTGGTGTCATGGCGCTCATAGAATTTTACGACGAAATTAGTGTTTAGTCACTCCTCAGTGTCTCTAAGATTGTAATACTTCTGGAACTTCACCGGAAGGAACACTCCGAGACACCCACCATTGTCATCATTGATCAAACATTTTTGTGTGTCTATGTGGTCAATGAGCCACTTCAAAAGTTCAACACAGAGAAAGACAAGGGGTTCTACTAGCCACCATATGAAGGTATGACCGTCAGATCTTCAAGAGCACTTCATCATCAAGTGGTCTGACATTAGGATCACTGTGTGGGATGTAGTCTGGCTATTCCTCTCGAATGATTTTTTTAAAGAGCTCTCCCTAATGCGAGAGTGTCATTTTAGACCTTGTGCTTGCCTCTGTATCTCCAAAGGTCGGAGGGTAAACAAAATATTTTTTTGTCGATGTTTTGATTACAGGCTCCTATATTTGAGTGAATTCTAATTGTCTTGCGACCCTTGGAGAGGAGAGTTCACCTAATTCTGTTTCTTTTAGCTTCGGCACCATCGATGATCATCTAGTGGTTGTATTTATTGGAGGCATTGTTCCTACAATCGAAATAAATCTTTAGAGACTGTGTACAGAGAAACATTGGATAAAAATATATATGAAGTGTAAACATGTAAAATCCACAAACTTGGGTACATACCTGTAAATCTTGCTAAACCTATTTATTTGATACTCACAGGATATCTACAGCTCT
>JASDQU010322862.1:0-11416 GCA_032191745.1 Picea mariana | reverse complement strand
TTGTAATTTAGATTAGTAATGTTATTTTAATTATGTCGGCTTTGACACCACGACCCTTTGTGTCCAATGATTCCATCCAAGTTATCGTCAGAAATTACCGAGTTCGATGGAAAGCAGGGAGAGGACCCCTATATACACATCATGACTTACCACTTGTGGTGTTCATCCAACTCATTGATGGAGGATAGTGTGAGATTGTGTCTTTTCCAGAGATCCTTGATCGGAGCTGCCGCCAAATGGTACATCAAACTTAAAGGAAATTATTTTAGAAGATTCAATGACCTGGATATGGCGTTTTTAAAGCATTACAAATTTCTTATTTAGTATGAGATAGGAATGGAGATTTTGACTTCTCTACGTCAAAACAATTCCACTCACATTTTCGATCATATTCATGAGTGGTGGAGGCGACGTAGGATGATTAAGACTCATATTTGGAACAAGCTCCTAACAAAGTGGTTTACCAAGTCCCTCTCACCACCCATTTCCAGGGATGTAGATATGGTCGCGTTGACTACCGAGGAGCATGCCATTTTGTGTGCCAAACATTTGGATTTGATCTATTCTCAGTCGGGTACTCTATATGAAATCATTCCAAATTCTCCTCGCTTGTCAATTGATCCGTGAAAACCCAACCCAGGACCACATGCCGATGGCATGGTTGGTTCTATTTCACATTCATCTATTTACCACTTGGTTTATCAAATGGGTCAAATAACCATTCAATCACAACCATAAGTTGTTGGAACTAATGCTCAAGCTGCCACGGTCCCTTCTCAAACCTCTAAGGTGAATTTGATGCTATCCACACAAATGGAGAATCCTCAACAACCTGGAGGTAAGAAAAAGAGGAATAGGAAGAATAATTCCAATAATGAGAAAGGGACTGCCTCCACCCAAAACACCTAGCAGGGAGGCACTAAAGAGAAAAGGAAGAGTCATTTTCCCTGCACGATTTGTGGAGAGGACCATCCTACTCAGCAGTTTCCTTGTAAGGATGAGATCCATCAATTTTTTCCACAATAATAGCCCCCCCAAGAAACTACTATCTTAACCCATTCTTTCCCCCCTCAACCTCAGAATATCGTTGTCACTAATCCTTCCTCTTAGTAAGGGGGCATGTCAGGTACCCCTCACCAAGAGGGGTCTTCCTCAAATTCTTCTGTGTTTATGTGTGGCCACACGGTCAACTTGTATACTTGAAAGAAGAACTATGAAATTCCTGAGCCTTCCCATGCCACCTCAGAGGCAACATATTCTTCTCATCCTAGTGTCCCTCTTCAGACATATAAGCCATATTTTGATGCACCACTTTGCCCCCCTGAAGGGCATTCTTCAATGCACGACACATAATCCGAACACATGAGCTGCTAACAATTACAGTGTTGTGGAAGACTTGGCCTAGGCACCATGTGCCATGTTTGGGCTTGAAGTTCTTCAAAGTTTCTCCATGCAGCGGAAATTATTGCTCTCTTCCATAGGTGAGGTTGATCTGTCGGAGTCGACCT
This sequence comes from Picea mariana, assembly GCA_032191745.1. NCBI lineage: Eukaryota > Viridiplantae > Streptophyta > Pinopsida > Pinales > Pinaceae > Picea > Picea mariana. The sequence continues at coordinate 9,908 of JASDQU010322862.1, read as the reverse complement.
TGATCCGTCGGAGTCGACCTTGATGAAATTTGATTCATCTCAGGCAAGTCATGGGATCTCCCATCAGGTATCCTTCCAAATTAAAGTGTGAACGATGGGTAAAAACATCTTCCGAATAGTCATTGATGAAGAAGCCTTGACTTGCATCATGTCTATTTATTGTTGAAATTATCTTGGCTCTCCTAAGCTCAACACGTCTGCAACACTATTAAAAGCATTCGATGGAAACATTTTTCAGCCTCATGACATAATGATCGTCTTACCCATCGAGTTAGGTGGAAAGATTGTCTTTGTGGTGGTAGAGGTCATCGATGCACCTCTTGAGTATAATATGTTACTCAGGCATACTTGGTTCTACAAGATGATTGTAGTTGTCTCTTCGGTATTTAGGGTCCTACACTTCCCTCACCAAGGGAAAATCGTTACCATGGATCAACTTGCATTATGTACCCCAGACCTTGGATCCAATATGAGGTCAAATGTACCCTTTGTCGATGATACCACACATTATTTTTTCAATGTCGGTGAGAGGATGTTCAAAGATACTTCATTGATGGGAATTTTCCCCCTTCCCCCACTGTCTCCCACGACAACCATTTCTCCTATCAACATGATTTCATCATCTACCAGTGGATCCCTTGGGTCTTTTGATCCTTGGGTGGTACCTTTTCCTGAAGATGTTGATTTATACGGAGCATCCATGCCTCTCACCGTGTTTGATATTTTTGATTCAACAATCCCTTCACCATCCGTTGATACTGGTCAACACCTCCATCCTCATATGGAGTGTGATCTACCTACTCCACCCAAACACATTATTTACTCTTCGAGTTCACATGACTTCCTTGATTTGGAGTTTCCTTTAGAAGAGGCCATCTTGGAAGTCATGGCTTCCATTGATAAGCCTAGGGAAGATGAGCATGATCAATAATCCATCCTCCCTAGTTCAGACATGATGAGAGTTAACATGATGGGTCTTAATTAGGGACAGGGGGAATTTGTTGGGGCACCTAGTAGACCTCCTAGTCTTGACCCTTTTTCACCTTGGTCATCTTTTTCAGAAATTTCCACCGAATTTTTTATACCCCTTCCATCGAATATTTGTGTTTCGTACTTCCTTCATGTATTGATGGAGCCCATCAAGGAGCTTCCCTAGCTCACAAAACCACTCATGATGAGTATCTTTGGTCGCAAAGATTCATTCCTATGTGGCATGGCCCCGACATGGTGATCCATATAATGCCAACAATGGCTCATGAGTTCATCTATTATGAAAAAGATCCTTGGCTCGAGCCTAACCATAGGATCTAATTAGCGTAAAGCATCAAGATGTGTAGTGCCTTGTACATAGGTGTGTGGTGTGAGTGCTTTTGTTTTGCATATATCATATTAAAAAAAAAATTCAAATATATTTTATTTTTTGAGATTTCATTATGCGTTTTGACCTTGGAATCTAGTTTACATGTGCTTGACAAGATTCTAGGGATTTGTTTTTAAGAAGATGGCAATATCCACTACACTTGAGGTATATATTTCTAAACTTTCATATAGGGATAGGTTTTTCCTTGCATATTCCGCTTTGCATTATTAACCATCCATACTGCTAACGTTATGCCTTAGGTTCGAACCTAACTCGTTATGACCTTAGCCATGCCTTTTTCATGTCATAACTAGTTTGGTAGTTCCTACCCTTCATGGGTGCCCTAGTTAGCACCTGAATTTTGTTTTGGTGCCCATGTTGCATTTTCTTGTAGGCCTAGGAGCCCTCCGTTAGCCCCACCATGACTTGAATATTGAGCCTCATTTTCCTCTTTTTGTCTATATTCTAGCCATATCTCGTGGGGGTTCCCAATTTTTTTTTTATGTTGCTTACTGGTCGCCTAAGCATTTGTTGCTTGCGTCATGCTTCTTGTCATTGCATTGTTTTTTTCCCATATCCCACTTACCACTATGCAATAGCCTTGATCATCCACTGCTCGCATTATTTGGCCTCCATTTTGCATCCCCCTACCCAGGGAGAGAACAATTGCTAAGAATGGATCTCACTTGCCAGCAACATTTTCATTCCTCATTGCTTAGGTTAGTTCCATGCACTTGGAACATAGGAGCATGTTATTAAGCCACTCTTTCTCTCCCGATGAGTATAATTTTATCTCTTTTTCGGTCTCGTTAAAACCAAATGAAAAATTTATCGAGCTTACTTGGGTAACTCTTTCGTGCTTGTTAAACCATGAAGGAGACCGGGCATACTTGCGTCATTCTTTCATGCTCGTTAAACCATGAAGGAGACAAAAAATATGAAAAAATAAAAAAAGAGTGGGGTTTTTCACCCTTGGTCTATTCTCAAAATGGCAGTGTTAGTGGAGTCACCCTTGAACATGGCACATGTTTAAGTCCTCATCATACAATTGGGTTTTAACTTTCCTAGGAGCCATCCCAGTAATATGAGTCAGGTATACTCCTCCGGCTGGTTACTCTTCCAGTCATCATGGAGAGTGCTTCAATTCCTTCTACATTGTTTCACTATATTCATCCAACTCTTGTGTCTTGCTTCCACGTCACCATTGTCTCATGCTATATTTTCAAGTGAAGTTTAAGCCTGAGTCAACCATTTATTGTTTCGTTTCCTTTCTGAGTTCGACATCCCTGTGTCAGTTGTACTTTGTGATACTCTTTCTTGACATAATCTCTCGGTGTATGTTTCATGTCGACTTATGGGGGATACTAAAGGCCATCCTTCAATGGATATATACCTATCGATTTCAACACATTGTCTAGGAGATGGATCTAGAAAACATATAGTACCTTGGAGCTGTAGTCCTCAGTGGAATGCCTCCTCTTGATCGACAATGAATTTTCATCATTGATTCTCGATCGATTGATTCTACAAGTGTCCGACATAAGATCCTCTATTCACACTCGTTATATTGTACTAGGTACCTTGGGGTCCATTTTCATCATCAGTGGGCCTCCTCGCATCTGTTAATGGTATACATCAATGATCGGTAATTAGACGGTTTCTACCATGCTCGACATCAACTCATCTATTTGCATGTTGTAGATTCGTACCATCGGGGTTTGGGATGACGAACTTGGTTTTGGGGCCACACTATTCGTTTACAAAATCCCATACCAAGTTTCATTGGAGTATATCACTTGTATATGAAGACTTCATGGGCACTCTTCTTAGTGCACGTTGTCTTCCTGACATCTATATGTTGTGTCATAGATCCACATTGTGTCTGCTGGTGGCTATGATTATGTTCCTGAAATAGATCCACATTGTATTTGTTGGTGGCTATGATTGAGTTCATGATGTATATCCACATTGCATTGTCTTGTGGCTACCATCTTATTGATCACATGGATCCACTGTGTATTCTTTCGTGGCCATGGTCTAGAATTTCATTTCATGGATCCGTAGTGTATTTTTTGTCAGCCGTGATCATTATGAGTATGAGTATGTCTACCTAGGTAATTGATCTATATATGCTCATACTTGGTGTTTGATTGCATGAATTTTTTGGTTTTTGAAGCTCCTTTGCTCTCTCCTTACACTACCTCACATGGACTTTATTGTAATGTATTTCGGCCATCCACTCCTTTCCTGACCTGACACATTGGGGGGCATATGTTATAGCCTTAATTTCCACCCTATAGGCCAAAGAGGAAGTTATGAGAGGATTAAATCCAGACTACATATTTTTCCTAGGGTTTGACCCATTTTGGATACATTTTCACCCCTTTTTAGGCATCCTTGTGGGACACCTAGCAAAAAACCAACAAGGCCTCCTCACTGGACACTAGTGGTTCAACCTACAAGGCACTGTCAGATTTATAGAATCAAGGAGTCACAAGGTCATAAGCGAGGGATGAGTTGGATCTTCGTGCCAAGGGCCTAGGAACTCACCTCATTCAAATCTCTAGTGGTCTCTAGAAGATCTATAAGTCTCTCCCAAGCCTCCTCCAAGAGCTATATAACAAAGGAAAGCCTTGGGAAAGAGGAGAAGAGTTTGGAGAGTGGTTATTCTATCAAAATAGGGAGAGAAACTGAAGAGGCAAAGGAATATCATCGAGAGTGTTGTAACCTAGGTCTGCACCCTTGCCCCTCCTCTCTCATTTCCCTATGCCTTTATCAAGTTTTCCTCTTCTGGTTGGTTAAGTTGGTTTCCCATTACTGAGTGACTTTGTTCTTATTCATTTCTTTCTTGATTGAGTCTTTGTGCATTTTTGTTTCTATTGTTTCTTGAAGGATAATTACATGTCGTATTTGGTTCAAAATGCTTGTCATCATGTTTTCCATTGATTGAACTCACAACAGGTCAACTAATCCTTTTTGTATGCACAAGAAATGCCTATGGAAAAAACACATCAATTCAGAGCGGTCATTTTCGGGCATGGATTGTCAAAACAGATAGGGTAATTTTCAATGGTAAAGATCCAACAGGCCGATCAGATGAATGACTGTCATCCCTTCGGGGGTCCAAAATCGTGCATGGTTTAACAAAAAGGCATTAGGAAAGTCACTCCATGACTTCAATGTTCAAGCGTCCGAACTTGTCATTGTTTCGATTTCCGAAGTGTCAAACTCCCAAAGTATTTAATGTTAAACATAGCTTAAGACCAAGTTAATTAGTGATAAACACTAGCTAATCACTTCATGAGATCATCACTTCGAGATATTTTCATGCTTTACATCCAAAAACTCCCAAACTCCAAACTGTCGAACTATCAAAGTCCCAAAGTGACGTCATGATGCCATGTCACTTTGGGCCCATACTACTGTAGGAGATTTCCATACACTTTGCATTCAAAAGCTACCGAACTCTGAAGTGTCGAAGTAACGAGAGACTGCCATGTCACTCTTGGCCCGTACTACTCCGGGAGAACTTCATGCTTCACAATCCAAAAATATCGAAGCCCGAAGTGTCGAAGCACATGGAAACCATCAGTTGAGACACGTGGCACACTCATTAGTCATGACACGTGGCACACTCATCATTCATGACATGTGGCAATCATTCCAGGTCATTTGGTTGCGTCAATCACCCATTTCCATGTGACACATTTCACCCTTCTTTCCATGACACATCAACGATATGACATCTGGCCGCCATGTCAGATTTAAGAGATCGTCCTTCGGGGGATTTCCAAGCACAACATTCAGAAGCTCCCGAACTATGAAGTGTCGTAGTAATGAGAGAATATCATGTCACTCTAGGCCCATACTACTTTGGGAGAATTTCATGCTTCACAATAAAAAACTCCCGAAGCCTGAAGTGTTGAAGCACGTGGCACTCATTCGTCATGACTCGTGGCACTCATCCGTGGAAACACATGGCTTCCATATGGCCTTGACATGCGGCACACATTTGGGTCTCATCGTATGCTCATTTTTTAGTGACACATGTCACTCGCCTTATGTGACACATCAGTAGTCGTGACATCATATGAAATCAACCCACCACATCGCTTTGCAAGTTAATTCTTTGGAAGATTCCAATCTAGAGAAAGCACAAAGCCCCAAACTGTCGAAGTGTCGAAGTAACGGGAGATTGCCATGTCACTTCAAGAGAAAGTCAATCCGGGAGATATTCATGCGCCGCGTTTGAAATATCCCGATCTCTAAGAAATTTGTGCCATCTCTTAGTATGGCTAGGGAAGTTCTAATATGGCAGATGGATAGAAAATTTAGCAGGGGTGCTAAAATAACAAGGTTACCCAGATCGTAGATTACAACACGATCAACGACCATGCTTCATTGCGGGGACAAAAAATGCCTGAACATTAACATCTTTGAGCGGTCCCGCAATCAAAACCATGGTATTGTTGGAAAGGTATGTGGCAGCTCATGGGGGATTGCATGGGTCAGAACTGTGTGGACCCAAACCACCCTCGACAACTTTCGCAATCACGAGCTTATATAATTTTAGGTCACCGTATCACCCCCACTCACCTCCACTCACACTCCCTCTACCACTCAAATTTCACCACATGTTCCTTTGACTACTCTCCATATCACCTATCACCTCCACGTAATCCACATCCGCTCATATCATCCCCTATTGAACGCTTGACTCCATGTCTCTTTCCATGACTGTTGGGTTGACGAAATTTCTAGTAAAGATTTTCGAAAGCACAGATGGCAGCTAATGAGTCGAAACAAAGTGCACTCAAATACCGAGAGCTCATAAATAGATAAAGGCTTATGTCTCAGTCTCAGTTACAGATCGCTCCATAAATTCACTGAAGAGGCAGATCAAGGGGAGATCTTCCCATACATCCAATTACCCTCCAGAAGCATCAAACAACTCGCAGGCATTCTAGGGCTCAATGCAGAACTCATTTCCTTCACTCCTAGTCATTCTCTGCCATTCTCAGTTCATTCCAACACATGCATCAATCCAATTTCATTGCCAATAGCAGTTTTTAGTTGTTTAATTACACGATTCTTTTAGATTAAGTTAATGAGTGGTCGTTTATGTGGAATAATAACTACTCTTTTTTATTAAGTCAAGTGTGAAGTATACATTGTTGTACTCTAGCAGTGTTTTAGTCAAGTTAATAAGTTGTTCTACAATTTTTAATGTAGAGTTAAGTCTCAGTCCCAGATGGACGAGAGCCTCTGCAACTCTGATAAATATGCAGTTTTTGTAAGTTTTTAGGGGTTCATTTTTTTCGGGAAAAGGATAGAAATACAATGACTGGTTGGACCCATTCTATGTATGGATTAAATTTCTCTACCTGGTGAATATACTCTTGATGACAATGTTTCGTTCAAATCTTCATATTTTGTTTTATCTTATCTTGAATACAATTTTTTATTTGTGCAAAGTATATCTCATTTCTTTTGGCTATTGTATAACTTGTCTTTATTGATATGCAACCTGTGAAAACAAATAATGCTTGGTGAAGACTTGTTTGTATCGCAACCTGAGGGAGTAACTATGTTTTTGATACATGTTTAATGTCTTGAAATGATATTTTAAGTATTAAACTTCTTGCAGCAGATTATTCATTGAGTGGTTTGTTGTTTCCCTTTGTTTTATTATTTCACTTGTCTGTAATTTGTGTGCCACCGACCAAGGAGGACTCTCATTTGTATCATTCTACCAACCCAACCATGCTCTTGTCTTGGCAAAACCGACCCTCTAACTGACCAAAAAAACCTACTTGTAAAAAACCAATCATTACAAACTTGAGGTGGCCTAGCTTTTCCCTTTAGCAGTCAGGTGTATAATTTAGGACCAATAGGGAGCCTGGAACTAGGAAGAAAACATCAACATCTAAGGTATGGAGATGTTGTAATTTCTTCTTAATTGTAAATAGATCATTTGGTTTTCTCCTCATATCATTTATGTTCATTTAATGAATGATAGATCTAATTCATTCCTTCATAGATCTAATTAGAATTAGATTGGATCTAGGATTATAATCCTTAGTAGAGAAGAAGAGTTTTTTTTGGTCTTTTGTATATAGGAAGTAGGTTGTGGAGATTGGAGCTATATTTTTAGGACTACAACAACCAAGAAATACTAAGGACCATCTCAAGAAAGATATGGAAATATTCTCCACTCTTTAAGATGATTATGAATCTATGTGTTTGAGTTTAGATCTAGGAAAATCATAAGCAATCTACCCTCTTTCTGTCTAGGATCAAGGACAGATCCTAGGTACATCTTTCTATTCATTCAATGAGATCCCTATGAGACTTTGTCTCATAAAACTCCATCCATCAACATAACGGTTTCCAATTGTGACATGTTAATATTACTCCGAGAAAAATCAAATCTGTGCTGAGAAAATTAAGAAAATTACCTAACTCCCTGCAGATAAGACTGTTGTGTAGGCTAGAGCCTAGTTTTTGGATGCGTCATTACCAACTCGTTAACTACTTACACACATCCCATTGTACTATATTGATCCTTCTACTTAAACCTAAACAAATTATCCTCACCAACGAATCATATAATTTGAAGTTGTGAGGCATTGTATTAAGCTACTTAGGAATCTATGTCTACATATCTATCCCTCATGGAAAAATCACATGATCATGTCAGCAACTATTTTTCTTTATAAAATTTGGTCAATTTCTAACGTCATAGATATGATAGTGTGCTATTTTGTTCCATGGAAATAACTGGTAGGTCACTTTTCCAGGAATAGTTAGGATGGATTCTACTCAAATCTATAATGTTCTGACAAGAATGCTTCGTGTATTAAATTGTATAATGTTTACACTATTGCTTCAACAATGGTTTATTATCCTTGATACTATCTAGTTCACTTTGACAAAGTCCTAAGATAACATTATGGAGCTCTACTCCCAAATAAAACATGATATGGACATGTGCCATGACTCTCAGGATGGACCCAAATTTTGTATGTGTTATTTACTGGCCTAATCCTAGGGTTTATCATTTATGGGATTTCAAGTTTGAAGAATAATTTCTTCAAGCTAATAGCGCTTTTCTCTAAAATGACAGTTCATGTTCCTGTATTATTAGAATTTTTTCTAGTTTTCTATAGATTTTCTTCACACTATATTGAAGATTGTCTATCCCATTTTGTTCTTGATAGATTTTTAATTCAATTTAAGGTATATTACCATTTTTTTCAATTTGTGTGATTGTGTTAATTTTATATAAATATATATTCAGTATCTTGATGGATATTTTGTCTATAGTTTAATAGAGTTGATGATTCTTGATTGGCCATGCTAGGAAAGAACGCTATAGGAGAATGTATTGTTGTTTAAAAATAACTTGGATAGGTTTTTCAGATGGCCTAAGTGCAAAATATTTCACTTGGCATGCTAACGTTCTTCTTCAAATCTAGTGATAGAAAAGTGCATGATGCTTTTGAAACATACATCAATATCACATTTGAAGCAACAAGCTATGAACACATCAATATCATCCCATGGATTGCATATGCTTCAGAGAAGACCTACTTTCCAACAAAGGGGAGCATATGTTGGCCATTAGGCTGCCTATATTTTGTTTGTTTGGTAGTTTATCCCATGTCCAAAAAGTTGTATTAGGAATCAACTACATTGTTTTTTAATTGTGTTTTTTTATGTGTTAAGGTTAGTGTTTATATTAGACAACATTTGGAGCCTCTTTTAGAGATTGTATTTAGAAAATACATCAACACAAATTATTACACTAATGCAAGGTGCTTCTATGACCTCTATAGTCTTTGGCTTTGAAACTTTAGCCTCTATGACCACTTGTTCTTCCCTTTCTCCCCTTCCCAAAAAAGGCAGAGACAAAAGTAGCTAAAGAAATAGTTGAATTTGATCAAGTTTACTGAGTCTAAGCACCAGTTTCATGTGACAAAGACTAAGTTACATAACCCAAGGAATTCAAATCAACATGGAAAAAGTGCTTCTCGGTAGGGACATCGTCACTGTAGTGGCACTTGTTTATTTTGGCTGGCACACTATGAGACAACCTCTCTATAGTGAATATACCATTAAGTGACAACTAAATTGGGGCATAAGAAAGAAGAGACAATATTTCTCTCTTTAATGAAGGAAGATTGATGTTGCGGCCCCATTTTTCCTAAGTATTGACATGGAGTATTAACCAAGAAAAGAGGATTTTGTATAGGACCTAGAGTCATAGAATATTGAGTTTGTGGAACCTTCAAAAAATTTAGTTACATAAAACTTCTACACATTTTGCTAAAGACATAGAGACTATTTTGTACAAGTGGTTATAGTGCTTATATTCTAGCATATTCTGCTATCTTTTGTAATTGCATCATCTACCGATAAATATGATGTTAACGATACTATGTAAAGGTTGGTGAGTATTAAATAATCATGGTTAATTGTTGTTTCTTTTGGGCATGGTTGATGTATGTATATATATATATATATATATATATATATATATATATAT
>JASDQU010322859.1:0-13021 GCA_032191745.1 Picea mariana | reverse complement strand
GAGCAGCTTGGAGTAGCTTGCATACTTTATTTATTGGAGAGATTTTCACTTTGAGGAGGGCGCATGGCTTTGGCAGACTGTTTGCTTCCTGGTGAGGTTTCTAGCCATCAGATTTCCTTGATGTCAGTTGCAGAGTGAGGACAGCAGCAGGAGGATCATTCCTGTGGAGGGGTTTCCCATTCTGGCATCTCAGTGGATTTTTGGAGCAGATCTGGCAGTGTCAGAGAGGGCGCACCATCCTGGAGTGCTTCTGGCAGTTAGAGCTTGGATATCTTCTTCTTCTGGAGTTGCTATTGTATCAGGTTCTTCTTGTATTGTGATTACTGTAAACTATATTTGTTCTACCTCATATATATACTCTAGATCTCAAAACTGGTTTTCCCCGGGGGGGTTTTGTCCAGGGTCATGTTGACCAAAAATACCTGTGTCCACAAATGCATGTTAGTAGCTCTTAGATCTGTCCATATTTCAGCAGAAAAGATGTATTAGGTGTGTTGTTGTTATTTGGTATGCATGTACTAATTTCTTATACATAAAACCACTTGCTAGAGCACCCAAACAGAGACAACAACCATAACAATCAGCAAAACTAAATCATGACTGTTGGCTGTTATAAAACAGCAGAAAATTAAATTTAAGACAGCAAGAAACTTAGAGTCTTAGCTTGGTCAAAGACAGACCAAGAAGACAGCTGATAGGACCTGGAAAATTCACAGTTTTTTTGTCAATACATCACAAGACTAGTTGATTTTCCAAATCTCCTTGGCTAGCCTCAGGGTGGCCCATATGGCCTCTCATTGGAGAATGACTGTTGATGCTGCCAAATTTAACAGTGACAAGTCCTTGTGTAAAAATGATAAATTTTTGGTTGAATCACCATAATTCTTAGCCTTGAAATTTTTTAGGAGAGAAATCATAACCATAGACAACATTTTCAACTCTTAAGTGTTGTAATGAAATGGTCAATTAGGAGTTTTTTTGTGTGACCAATGTGTGTTCAAGTCTATGTAGATTAAGGCATTCTAATTTATGAGTTATATGTGATAGAAATCAATGATATCATATGTCATAAGGTGTAAGAGTATGGAAGTGTAAGGCACTTGAGCTAGCAAATTGGGAGAGGGGCCCTTAAACTCATGGGTTGTAAAAATATTTGCATTTGTATGTTTCTTGTGTGGCGATTCATTTAATGAAATGATCTATTAAAGTTTCCCTTTGTCATGCTATGTTGTAATATAGACAGCTTCACACCAACATTGGTATTTACATTTATAAATAAAGGACCTTACCTACCTTCCCATCCAGTAAGGTTATTCCTCAATTGAAGTGCATCTTTTTGTAAACAAATCGACTATTTAATATACAAACAATCTCTTCAATAGATGAGAATCATCAAATATTGTATTCAAGCCAACCCTCATTTATAGAATTGATAAAGCCCATATTCAAGTGTTGTGGCATGAAACTAATAGAACTTTTCCTTGTAGATTTAAAGCATGTTGTAGACTTTGTAAACACTCCAATCTTATATTATACTATATTGATTAAGAAGGCCTCGTAGGATTCCCATCTTACATTATACTATATCAAACTTGGCCTTTAACAACATGGCCTTTATTGAGTATGTCTCGATCTTCCTCCCATATTATTTCCAAACCCTCCTTATCATTCCACTTCTTCAACAAACATTAATTTCTCTATAACAATGTTCTCAAGTACATGGGGTTCATGGAAAATTACATGAACATTCTAACATTCTACTGATAAACAGGACTAGTATAAAAAGAAACCCACCAAATACAAATGGTAGCTATTGAAACTATGTACAAATACAAGGTAGTCATTTCGAATTAGATATCAACCAGGTATAGTCTTCACAAAACACACCTTCAGGTTTACATAATAGTAAAGAACATGATAAAAAAGACTTGATCCATTTTTATAACAATTTGAGAATTGATTAATTGTAAACCCAAATTGATTAATTGATTAATTGTACAACGAAATAGATCACAAAGAACTTCTTGGTACTGAATTGACTTCCCTACCTTACCACTCTCAGCATAGGAGTAATAAGTCTGATGTTAGCAACATGTAGGCAATGTTATATGCTAGCAGATCCTATGAGAAATAAACAATTATCGCTGCCATTGCCTTCCACGCAGTACTCTGCATTAAAACATAAAGAAGTTAAAAAAATGAATAAATGCAGTAAAAAACACTTTAAATAACAAGATTTAAGAGTGTTCGGTGTTCTGAAGCGATGCATCCATCCCTTCACATTATTGAGAATTTGATTAAATTTAAATTTCTTGGCACTAGTGACTGTCAATATAACTGTGTCTCTATTCATGTATATTTTTTTCCTGGCAAATATTGGACCTTGTACAGTATTTTTGAGTATTTTATCCACATAGACATCCATTTTTTCCCATACCGTGCCACCATTTTTTTCCCTTTACTTGGTAACTATGCATATCTCCCATTCAATTGCAGATGACATATTTATATACAAGATCAACGTGCAAAGCAAGATTTTCTTTGCACAGCATGCTTGATTGTCAATTTTAAGAAGGCTAGATCAGTTCCTTTGTGACTGTTACCACCAAATTTTGTTTGAAACCCAAATCACTTGTTTAAGCCTTGCCAAATCAGAGTTTGGGAGATTGGTGCTCCATTGGTTTTGAGGCAAGTTGAGTCTTGTGTTCAAATCACAATTCGATGAGCAGGGCTGATTCATAGCATCTGGAAATATTTCAGTGATTGCCTGGAGTACAAAAGATGACAAACAAGGAGTCACAATGGACAGAATTGTTTCTGCCCTCAATGATGCTGGAAAAGGGATGAAGAGGGCACTCTGCAAAGACCTGATTCTGGGAAAATTAATGACAGTCTACCTGTAGCAGACTTTTGAGCCCATCTTGGTCCTGTTTGTGTGCTCGCTGTTCCTAATTGTATGACCTGTGCAGACTTTTCTAAATTTCGGGTTCATTTATCCAGATAATGAAGGCCCTATTGTCTGAAGTGTGTTTCTAAAACAGTAAGAATCAGTGTATAAGTCATATTTGTTGTGATAATTGTGGTGAGGATCTCCATCAAACAGCTAAGAGTCTCCAGATGAAGCAAGATCACTGGTTCAGAAACTTCCATTGTGTTGCAGAAGCAAAAAATGTTGATAAGCAAGATGATGCAGAGAATGACAAAGAGGTTGATTATTGACAATGAACCGGACGCAAGCCTTTATGCTGAGCAGAGTTTGAATTTTGAAGATATGTCTAGGGGGTTGCAAGACACTGATACACTACTCGAGTACGTGGGAGATAATATGGATAATTATCTAAAACTTGAATTGAAGATCCCAATGTGCATACAACAATTTTACCTAACTACTTTACAACTTGAACTGATCCCTACCGAAATGAGACAAAATGTTGTGGACTGGATAATAATGATACATCGGTGTTATGATTTAATGCAAGAGACTCTGTATCTCTCTGTTAATGCCATGGATATATATCTTACACATGAAACGATAGAGAACCACAATTCAAAGCTAGTTGCTCTGAGTGCACTCTTCATGGCTGGCAGAGTTTCTGAAAATGGTACTGTACAGAAGAAAGGAAGATGAGCAGCTTATCCTGATTTATCAGAAACGACCTTTATTGCCATTATGATTGAAGACCTTTCTCATCAGTGGACTTGAGAGGCTTGATCTCGGTAGGATTCTCACCATTGCTTGTAATCATTTGTTCCACACTTCATGTATTTCAAAAAAATGGATGGATTCATCATGCCTACTCTGTAGATATTGTCAGCAGCAGCCCGAGGTCGTTCTGTTCAGTCTATTCAACATCTTGATCTGAGAGCCTATGGACCTTTGTTATCTGTGGTCTTATTGGAAGGTATGAGTCAGGTCATGCCATAAAGCATTGAAAAGTGACTCAGCATTGTCACTCGCTTAAGTTGGAGACTCAACCAGTCTGGGGCTATGGCGGTGATAACTATGTTCGTCGACTTGCTCAATCAAGGGCCGATGGCAAATTGGTTGAGTAAGATGCCCATTGCAAAGATACTGGTGATGTCATGTAAGGTTTGAATGCAGTAGTGATGCTGGATTTGAGAGTATTCTTTGGGACAGTGAAATTCAAGCGATAGCTGAGTGTGTGGGGTAATATGGTTGCATTTCTTGGCCGAAACCCAAACCAGGGCTGAAGCTGCACCTGACATTGATTTGACTGCAGCAGAAAAAGGGGACGTGTATGTAGATGAGGATGACAAAGCTAGCGCAGAACCTAAAACAGCTGAAGATTTCAGAAATTGTTGCATCTCAGGAAAGTCCAGTCTCTCACAGTCCAGGGTTACTCATTTGGTACATTCTGAGATTGAGCATGGGTTTATGAACTGGCAGTAGCGATCTAGGTTGAATCAACACAGCTGTTTTCTTCGGAAATTAATGTTCTGTGAAACCCATCCAAAAGCACCTATAGTTGCAGGCCTGACTGAGAAAATTGCAAAAAAAAAAACGAAATTACAGAGCAAACTAACTCTGTAACGAAATGCCCAGCAAAATGACATTTGAAGGTTGAGTTTTTGGCATATATATGCACATTTGGGCGCTGGAATAATTATGGAGGGCCGGCCTAAGATAAGTGTTAGAATTAGGGTAGTGAAGCAGAACAGAAGTGTCTTTTTATTTTTCAGTTAAGAAAACAACTAGATCCGATATCCAGAAAAATAAGTCTACACTACTTGAAAGGAGAAAACACACATGTGTGCCCAGATCTAAATAGTTTACAACAGATCTAGAATAAACATTAGATCTGATCTTCAATGCTGAAAGAAACTTGTACAGATCTAAACTAGCACTGATCATGAACAGCATACCAAACTTTAGAAACAAGAAGTAAGTACCAAAACTCTAGATCTGATCTTCAATGCTGAAAGAAACTTGTACAGATCTAAACTAAAACTGATCATGAACAGCATACCAATCTTTAGAAACAAGAAGTAAGTACCAAAACTCAATATACAGTTCAGATCTGATAACAATCAATGCTGATACATAGATCTAGATAAATCAATGCAAAAACTCAAAACAGAGTCCAGATCTGATAAAACGAATAGATAACTTACCTTGCCCTGAAGACTTACCTCTGAAGAGGTCACAACCACACACAGAGATGCAAACCATTTGTGATTATGCTCAGTCAAAGTCCAGCTCATAGACCCACCATATAGGTTGGATCTTTGACCAAGAGATAAGGAACTTTCTTGCCACCAAGGAGATAGAGCCACAGGGATACAAAACAAAAAACAAAAACAAACCCTCAACAGAAATTTCACACACCCAAACCCATACTCAGAGAATCTGATGATGAAACCCTCACACAAATTTTGGCTTAAAAGGGGCCATGGCTTCAACATAGAAAAAGTCTGGACAGATTCAAGGAGGGTCGTATTCACCATCATCCCACAGCCACAAAGAGGAGGGCCGCATACAATCACCTCAAGGCAGAAGACAAAAAGGGGCCGCACCCACAGTAGCAAGGAGGAGGGCCATACTTACAGCCACACAACAGCAGAAGGTGAAAAAGGGCCGCACCTACCAGCCACACAACAGCAGAGAAGAGGGCCGCACCTACCAGCCACACAACAGCAGAGGAGAGGGCCGCAACTGCCAGCCACACAACAGCAGAGGAGAGGGCCACAACTGCCAGCCACACAACAGCAGAGGAGAGGGCCGCAACTACCAGCAACCCACAATAGGAGGAGAGGGCCGCAACTGCCAGCAACCCACAGCAAGAGGCCGCACCTACCAGCCCTCAAGAGGAGCTGCACCACATCAATGTCCTTAAAAAGGAGCCGCGGCAATTTTCAACAACAGAAGGAGAGGAGGGCCGCAGCAAAGGAGAAGAGATCTGCTCACATTAGAAGCATAGGTGCATAACAATAATAAGGTGTGTAGAAAAGAGGAGGGTAGATCTCTTTTTATACTTTAGGCTAGGGGTTAGAAACCTAGGAGTTAGGCTAGGGATTGGGGTAAAGATAATAATTAAAAATGATAATTAGAAATTAACATATTCAATTAATATAAATATTAATTAAATATGTTGTAAATTAAATCATTTAATTAATAACCCCTAAAGCCAATAACCCCTAAAACCAAAATAAACAAAAACCCCAAATAAGCACAAGCAAGGGTGAAGAGGGTTTAGGAGGGTTTACAAGGTGGCAATGCTTGTTCATTCATCTTCAAGGTGACCTTATTACTTTATCATCATTGCATATGGGATACATCCCTTATGTGGTCATGTCCTTCTTCAAGGAAGGTCATGCACCAACAAAGTACTTGATCGGGGATCAAGTAGCCCCAGAACCTTTTCTGGGGTCTTATCCACCAAGGTCAAAGACCAAGGATCAACCCATGCCCCAGGCATGGGTACCCTGGACATTTCCAGGGGCCCTAGGCTTATCTAGGGGCTTGAACTGCTTGGTCCTAGTCCAAGAACCCCAGTCATATACTGGGGGCCCACTCAGGGGTCTTTACTGCTTGGTTCTAGACCAAGATCCCCAGTTGTATACTGGGGGCCCTTAACAAGGGTCTTAACCACCAAGGTACAAGACCAAGGATCAACCCATGCCCTAGGCATGGGTACCCTAGACATTTCCAGGGGCCCTAGACATATCTAGGGGCTTTAGCTGCTTGGTCCTAGACCAAGAACCCCAGTCATCTACTGGGGGCCCTCTTAGGGGTCTTTTGCCATGGCACTGACTGTTTGGTCCTAGACCAAATCCCCAGGGGTGCACTGGGGGCCCTAGATCTTAGCTAGGGTCTTTGTCATCCTCCCGGAGAATGACTCTTGCAGCTGCTATAAATTTAACAATAAGGTCCTGGATTAGGGCCGACCTGAGTTTCGATTTTAATTTAAAGAAAGGAGAAATTCAGGGCCGACCCCTTTGAATGGACTTGGAGGGCGTTTGAGGATGGTTGTGCCCATTCTAAAAGCCCCTGTTTTCATCTTTGAAAGGAGACTTAGGAGGCCACCTTGCCCGCTTTAGAGGAAGCTTGAAGATCGTAGTTGCTGGTTTTGTGGAGGAAAGGGAGCGTTGAAGGGCCTTCAGAGGCTGGACGCTGCACCAAAGCCCCCCATTTTTTCCTTCATTCAGGGAGATGGGTCACCCCAAGAGGGCATTTTCCCCATAATTGTTGTACATGTGGCTCAGAAGCCCAAGTTTTGTATTTGTTTTGATTAATTAATTGTTGAAGAGGGCCTTTTGCCCCTCCATAGGCTAGATTAGGGGAATTTAGCTTAAAAAATTAATAATTTATTTTGAGGGAAGTTGAGCTACCTCCTCTATAAATAGAGGTGCACTTCCTCTCATTTGGACATCACAACTTGAGGGAGAAATCCCTTAGGAGGTCTAAAATTTTCTCCCTTAGGAGGTCTAAAATTTTCTTGGAGCATCTTGTGTTGTACTTGGGCACACTTTTGGAGAATTGATCTAGTGGATCTTTTTCTGGTTTTGGTGGATCTTTCATGAAAAAGGGTTTCTTCATGCTACACGCCCTGTCTTGTAAGTGTTTTCATTATGTTGAGATTTGGGTACCTTGGAAAGTGGTCCCCTTGTGATTGTGGGTCTCTAACCACAAGAGGGAAATATTTGACCCATTGTGCCTTATACTTTATGTCTAATTTCACTTTGACATTTTCCTAAGTCAAAAGGGTGAAATTTGTCACTTGAGTGAAAAGTGACTATTAATTCACTTTGTGGGTGAATTGGGGGACATAAAGTGAACTATGGAAACTTAACCCAAAGTGGGTTTTGAGTTGAGATTCTTTTTGAGAGATATCAACCATTGATTAGGGATGGCTTGGGATGATCCTAGCCATCCACTTTTTAGGTTTCCTTGTGATTCCTTAGGAAGGGCGCATAGGGCATTTGGAGGATCATTCACTTGTATGTTCACCAAGAGAGTTTGGAGAAGGGCAAGAGGAAGAGAATGGAAGCATTGGGAGAGGAGAGCTTGGACGCCATATTTCATAGAGGGCTCATGGAGGCTTAGGTCCTCATTATTTGTTGGTATTGATTATTGCTTGGAGGAGGGCGCACTTGTGGAGGAGGGCGCACCACTAGCAGGTAATAGAAGGACTTGTGCTATCTCAGATTTGTTTGGCTCATGTTCGAGGAGACAAACAAGAGCACATTTGTGTGGAAGGGATTCTTCATTGGACCAAGGAGGAAGGAGGGCGCATCACTTCGGTGGATAGAGCAACAAGGGAAGAGGGCGCACTAAGCTTGGGTGCATTTCTCTTCTTGGTGTTGAAATATTGTAACTGCAAAGAGTATTCTATTTATTATTGAGTCATTATTCATTAGATCAATCCCCTTTTGTTGATTGATCATGTCAGGCATTGTAATTGACCAAATCCCCTTTTGCGGATTGGTCAAACCCTAATTGCATTATGCAAATTAGGAAGTCGGCCCCCAGGCCTAATTAAAGTGGTTTTAACCACTAAGAAGACAAGTCGGCCCTGCCCAGTGAAGAGACACCTTTCCAGCGCCTGCCAGCTAGTATAAATAAAGGAAGCCAACGCCTCATTATATCACTCACTCATTCGCTCATCAAGTGCGCAAGTTTGGTAGCTACAGTTGGGAGAAGAAAGAGAGAGGCGCATTGCTCAATGTTGGATATTCTCTAGTGTTTTGGTTTATTGTCTTGGCATTGTATTGGCTATCTATATTAAGGAAGTTTTTGCTGGGCTTTCTCCCCCATGAGGGTTTCCGAGGATAAATGTTGTGTATCTTGTGATTGTGTTTCTCTCAATGATCCTATCTATGCTATTATTATCTAGTAAATTGAAAAGAAACCTAATAATAGCTCAAAACTTAACATGGTATCATAACTAAGCTGAAGAGAGCATCTTTCACTGGATAAAGAAAAACGTCACTGTTGTCGTACAAGAAAATTAGGGCTTTTTGTTGAAGAGGAATATTAGCCTAAAAACCATCTAGAAAAGTGTGCCCTAGCTTAGGGAACTCTTTGGCACCTTGAGCGCACCTTTTCAGTGGTCAGATACTTTGGAAAGTCAAATCCTAGTTTTGACTAGTAGCAGAAAACCAGAAGTACCAGAAAATCAGAAAAACTAGGAAACCAAAACCAGTACCAGAAGTACCAGTCCAGATTTTCGCAGGTCAAGTTTCAAGGGGAAAAACTTGAAATTTTTGAAATCTAATAGCTCCATCAAACTCGTCTCAACCCAACGCATCTAGTCCCTGGATTAGAATTTCAAATTTTGAAGTTTGAAAAATTAGGGTTTCCTCATAAAACCCTAAGTTACAGTTGCAGTTGCAGTATCAATTACAGTTGTAGTATCAGTTGAAGTATCAGCTGCAGTACCAGTTGCAATCACCCTTGAAGTTTTTAAAGGGTTGGTAATTATTATCGTTGCTACCAGATGGTGCCACTACTATCAGAGGTATGTACTCACATATGTTTAAACTGTTAAGCTTTAAAGGGTATTTGCAGGAGAAGGGATCTCTTGCCATAGATCCAAAAGGATCTCAAATCCAACACATTCAGAGGAATAATGCAACCCAGGTTTGATTATTCTAATATGCATCTATTTGTTATGACATTATTTTGATCTAGGTTGCATGTTGAAGCTACGACCATCATACTAACCTTTGGTCAAAATTAAAGTCAAGGTATTAGATGGATTAAAGTTGAGATCATAGAGTTTATTCTCCAACCCAACTTTCTGTCAAGATAGCATATTGCCTTAGTACAGAAGACAGGTTGAAGAAAGCACTCGTCATCTTGAGTGAAGGAGACTTGGAAGAAAAAGCAACACACTCATTCTTGAGAACAAGACTCTAGGTTCCAGGTTTGATTAATTAAGTTGATAAGATTCAAAGTTGCACATGACAAGTTGATAACTACCCCATTACAAGTAAACACTATAGTTGAGGTAGCAGTCTTTGAAAAGTATTATACTTGGTAGCATGTGAGCATATTGAGCTAAATGCTTAATGCAATCATTTACCAGATACAACTAACATCTCCTCTAGGAGAAACTTCTTGTGTTGGTTCCAGGTTACCATGGAGGAATGTTTGATCACAACACTAGAAGAGTGTTGATCTCATTTCGTATTGTATTTCTTACTTAATCTTTGCTTCAGACAGGTCACAAGTGATAGCTCTAAAGGAGACACTGTGATGATTATTCGTGCTATTGTTTTATTACTGTTATCAAAAGAGTATTATTCTTTCCTGTTGTTTTGTTGACCTTGGTTCAGGTCACAGGTGATAACCTCGAGGAAGCTATAGTGAAGGTTACAGAAGGAAACAAATTAGATGAGACATGAAGCAAACTACACAAGTCGTGAACATGACGGTATACATCCATGTACCAAAGAAGATGAAGAAGAAGCTATATTTGAGATCCAGAATATCTCATATAAAGATTGATTATAAGGAGCAGAAGGATCCAAAGATGACCAAACATTAGAACAAGAACTCACAAAAGACTTGGTCAAAGGATAATGAAGCTACCTTGACAGGAAGCAGAATTCACTTGAAGTTTGACTCAGCTTTTCATATTTAGACTCAGTATTCAACACCAAGTATACCCCATAAGAGATGATGACGTCCTTGTAGACTCAGAAGAAATCAAGAGTAAGCTTGATCTTAGAAAGGATCAAATGAAGAGCCGACTTCCAGGACTGGGAGACAGATGCCATGAGAAGACTAGATCGTAGCTTCATAAACTTCTAGGAGATATAAGATCTCCTGGGAAGATTCCCTTGTTTCAGTGACAGAGAAGGAAGCCAGTCAGAAAGACTAGGATATGGATTCTTCCGTGAGACTAGAAGAGAAGTCAGTATTGACTTCCAAGATTGATCTAAACAGATCAAGCATGTTGCAGATGTACAAAGCCTGATGTGTGTCCAGAGGGAAAAGACTATGACGAGATACTTACTCCAGTAATTGAAGAAATAGTTCAAATATTCATGAAGACAACCAGAACA
This sequence comes from Picea mariana, assembly GCA_032191745.1. NCBI lineage: Eukaryota > Viridiplantae > Streptophyta > Pinopsida > Pinales > Pinaceae > Picea > Picea mariana. Next base: position 1,990 of record JASDQU010322859.1, on the reverse strand, counting down.
ACCATGATTCATATATAGTATGAGATGTAGGGGAAGCAATGCCCATATTTAAAATTGAGTGGCAGTTGGTAGTTGGGTCATGGAGACATGACTACGATAAAAGAGAGTTACCTCCATGAAAGAAGAAGAGCTACCTTCAATATCAGTTATTGAGCCACTCTCAGTTTCAGATGAAGTTGTTGCCATGATGGAGTAGAGGAGTTACTCTCAAATTTCAGCAATCACAGTGAGAATGAAGCAACCATTCTCAGCGTCAAAGCAGTTGTAGGTGCAAAGTTCCAATTTCAGAAGGAACAATTGTACAAAGAGGAGAGGACGTACTCTCAGGCAGTGAGACGGATAGTGCTTTGCAGAGAGCACATAGAGCTAGCACATGATTGTGCAGATTGAGTTGCAGCTGAGCAAGTGTACCAGATTGGTACAATGTAATGTGAAAATTTGGTTTGAAGTTGAAGATAGAAAGACTTAGGTCTGGAGGTTGAAGAAAGACCTGTACAGGTTGAAGCAAGCTCCTAGAGCTTGATATGGCAGAATTGACAGTTTCATGAAGAGCTTGGGCTTTACCAAGAGTAAAGCTGATTCTAACCTTTACCTCAAGCTTATGAATGATGAGCCAGTGATGTTGCTACTATATGTAGATGATGTATTCTTGACAAGATGAAGAAAAGCTCATCACAGATTGCATAAGATGCTCACTACAGAGTTTGATGAAAGACCTAATGCATTATTTCTTAGGTCTTAAAGTTTGGCAGAGCCCAGAGAAGATCTTCCTTAACCAAGGGAAATATGCAGTTGTGATAATGAAGAGGTTTGACATGTTGGAATGTAAATCCATGTTCACACCCATGGAAACGAAGTTGAAGCTCCTGGTAGATACCTCATCAGAATTGGTTGATGCTACAGATAGAGTATTGGTTCGTTGATGTATCTGACGAATACCAGGCCAAATATATGTTTTGCCTTGAGTCAGTATCTAGTAGAACCCAGACGTGTTCACCTTGATAATGCAAAACATGTGATGAGATACCTTAAGGGTACATTGGATTTTGGTCTCTATTATACTAGAGATCATGACTTCATATTGTATGGATATACTGATTCAGATTGAGCTGGAAGTGTTTCTAATAGAAAGAGCACTTCAGGATGTTGTTTCAGTCTGGGGTCAGCTATGATCTCATGGCAAAGTAGGAAGCAATCAAGTATTGCTCTCAGCACGGCAGAAGCAGAATACATTGATGCATGTTCCGCCAGTTGTGAAGCCACATGGCTTCAAAAGTTGTTGACAGGTCTATTCGATCTGGAGATGGAAGCAACCGTGATTCTATGTGATAACCAGAGTTGCATAAAGATAACAGAGAACCATGTGTTCCATGACAAGTCAAAACACATAGAAATTTGATATCACTTCTACTGGATCAGCATAAACTATAAAACATACAAATAGATCTGAGACTAATAAATATTTATGAGTATGATAAAATACAAAGAGATCTGAAACAAATAAATATTTGTGAGTAAGATAACATAGCTTATAGCTTACCTCATGTTTTAATGATAGAAGTACCTGACACACATGTGAATGTAAGCCTTTGAAAGAATGCTCAGATTTAGTTCAGGTTCATGGATCAAACCTCTTAGGGTTTGATCTCTGTCAAAGAGAACTGTAGGACTGTTTTGCCAATAAATAGGAAGCCTCAAGGAAGACAACAATAACCCAAAATCTTGAACAACAAATAACCCCATCAAGAAACCCTCCAATAAACAGTGATAGCATAGGAAGGAGATCTGGACAGCAAGGAAATCAACTACAAGCAAACTCTCATACAGATCTAGACAACAAGGGAAACATCTACAAGAAAACTCTCATACAGATCTGGACAGCAAGGAAAACATCCACAAGAAGACCCTTCATACAGATCTAAGACAGCAACTAGATCAACCACAAGAAGAAACTTCACACAGATCTGAACAGTGAGGAGATCAACCACAA
>JASDQU010322856.1:6276-19216 GCA_032191745.1 Picea mariana | reverse complement strand
TGAAGATAATAAGAAAGTTTCAGATATTGAACCTGACTCGGAAGATTCTGAGAAAGGTTTAAATATCGCGGATTGTATCGACGATGCGAATGTATTCCCTTCTACTTTGGCAGACACGCCCTTTGAATCATGTACAGAGGAAAAATTATGGATTCTAGAGGCTGACCTCGTGTCGAAAGGTACTAAAAAAGTTTCAGCCATTGAACAATACGAGTCCGAAGATACTAAGAAATGCGGATGTGGAAATATGGTAGACTGTGTTGAGAATGGGAATGAATTACCTTCTACGTGGGTGGACATGGCCATTGTGGGCATGGAAGAAAATCTTCTAACAATTTCTTTAGCAATTGCTCATCTGGTGGACGGAGAGTGGAGTGTTGAAGTTGGTAAGGGCGATTTTTCTATTGTTCGGCATATTATTCAGGGAAGCACGGACTCAGCTCTGGTGGCTAAAGTTGGAGAGAATTTGCGTTGGCCTATTTCCAAGGACGTGTGCGCGTTTAAACTCGATAAATTGCGCTATTTATTCTTGATTCTGACTCCAGGTGTGGAGGCCTTCGAGATTGTCGAGGATACAGTTATATTGTCGGATGTTACTCCTGCTGAAATATTGAATTATGTAGTCTCTTTCCAGAAGAAAAGTGAATCCTTTTCATTGGATTTGTTAGATAAATTACTTGAACAACATGCCCAATTCACTGATTCCTCTCGAGATATAGAATCTCCAGGATCTGAGGTCGAAGGCTACAATAGTATGTTAGCGAATGCAATAGCCGCGGGCACAGAACAAGTAGTCAAGGGTCTGTTTTTCTTAATCAGCGCGTATTCCTCTCAGCTGCAGAAAGGTGGGAAACTCCTTATGGATCGCATGGAGGCAAAGTGCCAGCCTTCGAATGTCACAAAGAGCTCAGAGATAAATCCTGATCAACTCATGAGAACCATTGAAAGGCAAAATCGATTTAAACAAGTTTCTGTTTTGTTATTTTGTTTTCTGATTTAGGGTTTGCAATCTAGCAAACCCTGTCACTGACTGTTAGTCTGATTAGAGTATTTCTTGATTTTGTTTCTGTATACGTGTGACAGATTGAAAAAGCTATCAAAGGCTACAGAGAAAATTAGTGAGAACGTGCTGATTGAGATATATAATTTAGCTACTGTTGTAGTGAGCAGAACAGCAAATCAGTCCAATGCTGACCAAAAGTTCTTCAGGACACTATCGGTGGAAATGCTTATTGTGTCATGGGACTCTCTTAGTACGTGAATGTTTGTCATTCTTTCCTTACAATATACGTTTACATCGTTAGGTTTTGGCATGATTTGCGTTGTGTATAAATGACAGATAAAATTGTAGAAGCTGTGGAAGTGGCAGGGAAGGATGCTTTGATAAATACTTCTGCTGTGGCCATTGACATTGTTAGGCACAGGTGCTAGCATAATGCATATTAATTATTGTAATTGGAAGGAAATCAAAATTCAGATTTCGGTGAGCTTTTCATACATCGGTGTGTACTGAATGCAGGTTTGGGGATAAGGTAGGAGGGATTACTGAAGAAACTTTAGCGGTTGCTGGGCATTCTATGGCGACTGCATACAACCTATACAAAGTCATAAATCTTGCTTCGATGGGTGTGAATTATCTGGCGAAATTACTAGGGGAAGGCGTAAGGGCAGAGCTTACTCAATGTAAAGGATATCGTTATATTGTTCAAGGTTACTCAAGATGAAGCATTGTATTATGTAATGTCAGGATTTGTTGGACAGATTTCTTGAGAAAATGCAAAGGATATTGGTATATCGTCCAAACTTAATTGAGATAAAGTGGTGAATTATGTAATGCCATTGCAATGATCTTATTAACACACTTCAGTCTATTTTCAAATGACTATGGGAGAATTATATCTTAATCTACTTTCAAATAATGATATCTTACTGATAAATTTGCAAGAAAAGTTTCTATTCATAGGGAGAAGCAAGACAAGTTTCTATTCACAGGGAGAAGATATAACAAACAATTAACTTAAAGAATTATAATAAATAGAGAGTGAGAATTCCATCTATAGTTATAATAAATAGATAACTATAAATAGAGAGTGAGAATTCTATCTATTGTTTCACTATAGTGCATGTCACATTAAGATCAGTATTGTATATGGATATCACATTTATAAATGTCTCATAAAAATACTTCAGTGTATTTTTGAATGACATGTATCTATGAGAAGGGTATGAGAAGGGTATATTGGTATATTTTTAGACAATAGTGTGTTGTTATTGTTAATTAAAAATACAAGACAAAATTTCATTCATAGGAAGAAGATCTAAGAAATAATTAATTGAATTTTTTTTAAAAAACTTTGAAAAAAAACCATTTTTTATTTCATTATAGTGTATGTTGCATCATATCAATATTATATGCATTTATCATAATCTAATCAAAATGCTTCAATTATCTAAAAAAAATCAAATATTTTAGAGAATGACTTCTTAACTTATTTTTCAAATAATGTTATATTTTATTTAATCAACTGAAATTAACTAAAGTTTTTATAAAAAAGTACAAATCCATAAAACATTTAATTAAATATAAAATAATCTCTAGAATTGCTCAAGCCCTTTTCTAAGTGACACCCCTTATGGGTCACCTAGAAGTATTCCAAGTCCAATTAATTTCATAAATTATTATTTTCTTTTTTTTTTCATTAAAATATTATTATATCTTAAGTTGCATTGATATTTTAGTATGTTCATTAATCCAATCTTGCTATTACACCTCATTGCAAAATTTGAAGAAGTAACTAATAGGAACTACGAGGAATGTCTCTACTTTATTTTTGAAAGCCTAATCAACTTCCTTTCACCTTTTAATTTGGTAAATATTAATCAATCTCTATTGATTGTCTAATATACCCAAATACTTTAACACTCAATTAAATACACAAAAACCATGACAACTCGAACACTCAATTAAATACACATAAACCATGACAACTCTAGTTATGTTTCAAGGAACTTCCAATCATTGTTACACATATAAACATTAATACTTCAAAGATTGAATATCAAAACTAGTAAGAAAGATCTTTTCCATTAATAAAAATTCCATTATTCTGGAATTAATTCAAATACACACTCAAGTTTGAATTTATGTATTTAGTTGCATTCTTCCTACCTAGAAGGTAGGTAGTGAACTTGATGTAGCAATTCATTTTCTTATTAATGAGCATAAAAAAAATATCCCATGATACTAATAATTTATCCACAACATAACTTATTCCATGATACTAATAATTTTAGCATAACTTACCCCTTAATACTAGTAATTTTAGCTTAAATCATGCATTCATGTATTATATATAAAATAAAATATAAGTTTGTTTATGGTAATACTTAACCATGACTATGGATGTAATGTATATGGGATATAATGAAATTCATGTTTTATATATAAAATAAAATATAAGTTTATTTATGGTAATACTTAACCATGGCTATGGATGCAATGTATATTGGATACAATGAAAGATCTATGGTTGTGTTGTTATTTGATAACAAATCCTCATTATGATATAAATTCTTCATAAAATAATGGAGACTCTTCTAAATTTTCACTATTTTTATTATATTTAATTTTATTTATTTATTTTACACTTGTTTTGAGTTTGTTTTAATTATTTTCATAAGAGAAATTTGGATCGAAAGTTTTGGAGTAAGTTAGATTTTAGATTTGTTTCATATTTAGGTTGTATTCGGATCTAGGAATAAGGGAGTGGTAATATTTTGGAGCAATTTAGATATTCAGATATCTCGATGTAATTTATTCCTTGATTATATCTGGATCCAAGAAGGAACATCACACAATCAATTTCATGTTTATCCGGATGCATGGATCCCAGATGACTTTATGTTTGGAATTACATCTAGATCTGGGGTCAAACGTTTGGTGACATTTTCAAGTAACACGAATATTCGAATAACCGAATGATGATACATTAGCAAGCTATCTAGATGTTGACGTCATAATGTCTATTCAACAACCAACTCACAAATATTGTCATGAGATTGGATCTATGTGGCTTGACCTTTATCTTATGTGTTTGTCAATGTGGCACACTAACTAGTCAAGCAATTATATTTGGATCTAGGAAGAATGACCATAGAAAAACTTGTTGTTTATAGGGATGTTCGGATAATAGATTGGTTCATACTCCTAATTGTATCTGAATTTGGGGTCAATCTACATTAGATTATATCTAGATATGGGGTTAAGTAAGAAAATGTAGGCTCTTTGTTAGGTAGCTAGAGAGGTAGTGGGGAGCCCAGAGGGCCCATAGTGATAATAATAGAGGTCATTCAATGTAAGGTGAACTAGGTCCACTATGGTATTAAAAAAGACCCACTATGGTAGTTAGATATAATAAATGTAAGAGGACTTCTTAGAAGGTTGTTCTTCTAGAATGCTCTTAGGTGGTTGGTAACACTATATAAAGGGGTTTAAGCAATGTAATGAGATATGAAGAGAAGTATTGTATTTGGAGTTGAATCTCATTAGGAGGTTTTCCCCTCAAAGAGGAAAGTGAATAGGAGAGGATCTCTTCCATAATAGGATCCATTGTTTGGTGTTTCCCTTCCTCAAGGGTTTTGATATAATAAAGTGGTGGTTTTCTATATTATTTCATATATCTTGTGTGTTGATTGTATTCATATATATTTTGTACTATTGTGGTATTTTTTATTCATATATTTAATACTTAACAAGTTCTATCAGAGCAATTTCCCTAGCAAGAAGCATGGGAATTGTTTTTTTATTTTTACATATTTTTCAGAGAAGAAAAAAAGGGCTGCAACATTCCAGACAATTTTTGTATATTTTGGTAAAAAAATTGCAGAAACAGATTGTATATCTGAGTTCCTCTCATAAAAAAACCCAATTAAAAAAAAAATCATCCTAAACGGAGTCTGGGAAGTCAAGATATCGACATTTTAAAATCTGCAAAATTTCAGGGTTTTTTCTCCAGACGACAGTGTAATTTTTTGATTTATGTAGAATATGGAGGCCAAATTTGCTAAAACAAATTACAGATTTGAGTTCCTATTTCAAAAAAAAAAAATCACCCAAATCGGAGCTCTAGAAGTGAAGATATCGTTGATTTAAAATCAACCATTTTGGGGGGTTTTTGTAACGGCGATGAAACTGCAGAGTTCATAACTTTTCACAGGGTGATCAGATTGCTACTAGATTAGTTCCATTGAAAATAGTATTTTCAAAGATTTCTTTTGGTATCTTAAATGTGGTGTTTCCCATGGATATTTATTTTCAATCCTTCATGGCCCTACAACACAAACTGGAAGCCTCAAATGCAAAAATTCAACGTGATATGGAAGCTATTATCATACTTGCAGCACATGAGAGATATATTAGGAATCTCATGTACAATGACATTACATCAGAATATACTCAAGAAAGATATGCTTGGTATGATTACGAGGAAGATTGTGAGGATTGGTATATGGACAATTATAATCTTTGGGATGATATCTACTTTCATCTTTTACTTGATGACTCTACTCCATCTTATGTAGAGCATATTGTGGAGAGAAGTCTAGAACCTCTCTAGCTACCTAACAGTGCTATGATTTTGTTCAGAATTTCCTAATTATTTACCATGTCACTCCCATTATTCCACATATCCTAACACTTGTACACTTAAACATACACATTTTGCAAAGTACTCCAAATCAATTTTTGAACATGGTTTGGGTTAAAATTTAAGTGCATATCTTGTCAAGTACATTAAACACCAAAATTTACGACATACATTGTGTGGAAAAAAACTTATAAACCAAGTGTTTAATTTTAACCCTGTCAATGTGGTATAATAAGTTGCAACCATTTAAAACTTATAACAGTTGGAAATTGGTCCACAGTTGGAAATGGTTGTTGGAGATGTACTAGAGTAGCATAAGAGATTAAATCTTTCTATAGAGAAGGTGTTGGAAAATTTGTAGTCATACTTTATATTTCTATCAGTTGGAATGTAATTTGGAAGACATTTTATAGTTGGAAATCTAAAACTGAAACTTGTGCAATGTTGTCAAGTTTTAGGAAAGGATTGAAGACTTCATGGCCAAAAATTTTGGTATAATAATTATATATTTTTCATATTTTTATTGAGAAATTGTTGGTGTGAACCTATATCTTGCACAATGCATTTATGTAAGTGTCAGATTTAAATTTTACATCTTATAAATTTGAAATTCCTTTATCGTTTTCAACAATCTCTTCATAAAATTGATCATATATAGGATACATTATCCATATTTAAGATAACTATTTATTTGAAGAGATTAATATTTTGTATTTGAACTTATTAGTTACTTGATTTGGTGAATTACTTTATCTTGTAATTATATTTTATGTTGTGTCTAAAAATTTTCATAACCTGCACCTAACTATCTAGGAACTTATTATACTTTATATTAGTTAGATTACACACACACACATAGATATATATATGGCATAGGGTAAACCACAAAAGACAGAATGACATGCATAAATCAACTCTAATCCCAAGTATGATATATAAAATAAATGTTAACAATACAAGGCTATGAGCCTCCCTCGCTCGAAAGTTCGATGAAGACCACCATTGAGCACGCAACCCAAATATTTATACCTGCACCTTGTCCTCAACAACCAAGATACACAATCATATAGTGATAATGTATAATGTTAACATATATATTAACATAATCCATTAACATACATGAAAAATACTCCCATGGAATAATAATTCAAATATTTGCAAGATATCATTTAGACGAGAAAAGAGTATTTCTATTAAAATAATCAATAGAAGTACATAGGTGACAAGCTTCTATAACAACACATATCAAAACCAAGAAACTAATTCCATCCAGTTGGGACTCCACTACTTCAATCCTCTACCAAAGGAAAGATCATATAAAGGATTCGATGAGGTTCTCCATCACAAATAAGGAATATCTTGGGTGCTGAACAAGGAGTTCAGACTTTCAAGGACAAAAGGATGCAAACTCAATATGAAATTAAATTTCTCTAGAGTGTCTTTGCTCTCAAAGTTGAATTGTTCCAAGGCTTGGATATGGCTCGATTTATAGCCTTCAAATGGAACTGGAGGGTCAAGTCGGAGCGTTTCCAGTATATGGAAGGTCAAGGATCATAGATCTCGTGACATGGCATGGAAAATCGACATTATTTTTAATTTTGAGCACCAAACCCAATGCACATGAGTTTTAGTGGAGAAACTTGCATATACGCTTGTTGTATAATTGATAGGGAGCATATATGTGGAAAAATATTCTTTTTTGGCTCTTGAAGGTGCAAAAAGGGAATTCAAGTCTGCATGGGGGAATGAAAAGGCCATCCAAGCAAGTTGCAAGGGGTGAGTAAAATTTTGTTGTAACAGATGCCCCCTAATGTGTAAGGTTAGAGGAGTATCTGCAATGGCCGAAATACATTATAATTCCTAGAAGTGGAGTAACGGAGACCCAACTAGAAGTAATAGTTACTCATGTGAATATTACAATCCATAATGACTTTGTACACATGGCTGCCAATCTGAATTACATTGCAGATCCATGTGGAAATATATCAAATAGCTATTCATAGCCATGAATAGGAAATACAAAGAGAACATATTCCATAGGTTATCATAGTCACGAACAAGGCACAATGCAATCCAGTCTCAAAATCAATCTGAAGATATTTGTATACAATGAAGTACAATCCGATCTCCCATGATCACTAAAGTCATATAGGTACTTGTCCAATGAAAGAAAACTAAAGATTAGGAATGTTGCTACTGTAATCTGGAGGTCTTCTACATTATCCGTCGAAGGTGCAAGTCTACATCATGTGAATAGAGGAATTGAGGTCGAACAAAATGAGGCTTCATTTCATTACCAGTCGTTGAGGTATACCGTTAACAAACACGAGACAACCTATCGATAATGAAAGTAGGTATCAAGGCACCGAGTACATTCTACAAGTGTGAATAAGGGTATTAAGGCTTAACACTTGAAGAATCCATCGATTAGGGGATGTTGATGTATTCCCAACTATCGATGGCGGGAGAACCTGCTAGTGATGACTGCAAGCCTCTAGGTACTCATAAGACTCTAGGTCTCATTTCTAGAATAGATGAGTTGAATTCAATGGAAGGAGACCCTCTGAAAGGAGATCATCAGGGCATCTATCATCATTCAACATGAGGTACAACACAATAAATTGATGATTAGGAGGATCTCATATGAATAGGATGTTCACGAACCAATGACCCTGTACATCCCTCACATGCACCAGATGCAAGTAGTGCACAAAAGAGACCCTTTGAATAGAAGCCAATAACGAAAATTGTCGACAAAGGTGAGGAAACCACCAATAAGGATAATGGAATCCAAGACACTGCATGAATCCCAATGTGTGAATATATTTCTTTCCTCCGAACATAAGGGAAACCCCCCAATCAGCGACCAATGAGGATATGTCAACTACTAGGTTCCAGGTTATCTACCCATAATGAAAGTAGGACCAGGGTGCATGGTAGGACTACATCTTCATGTGACTCTAAGATACACTGGGGGTATGTCCGACATGCAAAGTCAAGAGTTCTGAGAAATGGCCGACACAGGCTTATATACTTCCTTTGAACAAGAGAATGAGACATATGGATAACTCAGGAAGTATATACTTAATGATAAAACTTCATGATGCATGAGGCATCAACAAACTCTCCATAAGTACTAGAAGAATAACAAGTCAGAGGAGTAAACTCTAAGTAACGAGATCGACTTCCTAAGGTTATGATAAACCCAAAATTTGGATGACAGTGGACTCAAAATTTTGTGCTCTATTCAAAGGTGACACAAATGATGCTGATATGAGATAATATTCTTTTCTCGCCCATATTTTTTTGTTTTTTCATAGGTAAATGTTATGATACATGAGAGGAAACAAGTGTCGCAAGTAAGCAACTAGATCCAAGCAATGGAACATACCTATGCTCAATGCAAGGAAGTGCATGTGGGGCATGGACACTTGAGGGGATGTTTCCTCTTAGGGTACAGGGTGTCAAGTTGCAAAGGATATATAGAAGGCTTTGCTTGGATAGTGATGTAAATTGTTGAGGTAAGAGGATTATAACAAGAAAGAGGTTGGGTGACAATATTGAGATATTATCTATGAAAAAATGAGCACATCGAATATTTCAACAAGTTATGGGCCCACACTATCTTCAGACAATCTAACCACTGGAAGGTAGATTGGGAAGTTATTTGACAAGCTTGTTGTAGCACCAAATTGCAGTTGTAGTTGTAGTCAGTTTTTTGCAGCGAAAACAAAACCCCTAACCCTTATGTTTGGGAAATTATGGTGAATCGTTTGACCTAATTCCTTGATATCCTAGTGCACCCTAGCGTAACAAACCTCTTGTTACCCTCTAATAGAAAAAACTTCAGTTCTGAGTTTTTGGTCAAATTCAAATTCAAATTTTAACTTTTGGTAACAATTGATTTTGTGGTCAAAGTTGTAATTTCAGGGTTTCTGGCTTGTTCTAATCATTGAATCTTATGATTCAGTTTCTAATCTCTTCTTGTCAAGATGGTATCTAGTTTCAGATTTGAAGACAAGTTGGATGATGCTGCAAGATTTCAAAGGTATGCACTTGTATATGTTATCCAAGTTATATCATTTAGCAAAAAATGAGTGTGTTTGCAGGGAAAGTACTAGAGACCTTGTCCAAGCTATAATTTTGGATTCAGTGCATTCAAAGGAACAAGTGCACCCTCCATAAAAATTGAGGCTTCAAGTTCCAGGTTTGATTAAATTGTTAATGTTCCAATTTTCATATACCATGGTTGATAGTTGCTACATTAAAAATTGTGAAAGCATTCTTTGAAAGGTTCTATTATTTATAGGTGAAATGAATACTTGATTACATGTGAATACCATTGTTGTACTTGTTTGCAATATGAACTAACATCCCCTCTAGAGAGATATTTCATGTTTTCTCTCAGGCAAGTCACCCTAGTCATACTATGATGATCACCATGAAATTATTATTCATTCTTTTTACCATATATATGTTATGAACATGTTATTATATTGGAATTTTTTTTATTGTTCTTGACTCGAGAACGTTATCTTACAAGATTCCATGAAGGCTACCATGGAGATATATTTGTTTGTTACAAACATGTTACTATGAAAGAATGATTGATGACAACACTAGAAGAGTGTTGAAGAATGTTGTCTGTTATAGTTTTTCCTTGTTATTTTTCTTGTTCCCGATAGGTCATAGTTGATAGCTCTAGTTGGGAGATACAGTGAAAGTTGAAAGCATGGAACAGATGACTTTGTCAATGGTGAAGCATATGGTCTCACCAAGTATCAATTATAAAGGAAGCATGGAAAGAAAAAGGATTTGTTGACATCCTTTACTCAGATGCATGTCAACCCTCTCACTAAATAGGTATGTACAATATGTTTAATTTTTTGATGATTTCTCACATAAAACTTGCATTTGTTTCTGGAATCAAAAGGGAAAATCATTTATTAAGTTCGAGAAATTCAAGCACTTGTGGAAATCTTATCTGAAAAGAAGTTAAATATCTTGTTGGCACAGGGGCAGAACTAGGGTTCAACTCCAAAAACGCACCAAAAAATGATAACTACTGGCCCTTTCAGCAACACCTGTGAAGCAGATGAAGTCTCACCTAAAGTGGCAATAGGGGGTTGCAGGACACAGGTGTCTACAACTAGAGGAAATGAAGTATGATTTCGGAACAACAACACAAGACAACCTAGATGTTCTTTACCACTATTAAGCTTACTTCATGAATTTAGTTATATATATCATCTCTAATAATGAAAACAATCATGCAATAACAATATAACAGATAGCAAATAACACAACATTGGCCACAAAGAACAACAAGATTTACGTGGTTCACCATCTCCCTAGGGATACGTCCACATAATTGTATTTCTTGACATATTAAATCAAAACATATAGTTCTATATACACAATTAGTTACATATCCTCTCTCTCTCTTCCTCTCCTTCTCCCCTCCCTACGCACCCAACTGCATGGTGATCTTCGCATCCAACTGAAGATCTCACAATATAAGAATTCACTCTTACAGCTTAATCTCTCTATGTCACAAAAACCAATGAATAAACCCTCTCATCTCTTCTAAACCTCTTTTTATACATTTCATGACTCTTAGACAACACTACACCGAAGCCTGGGTGCCAAAACACTAGGCCTAAAACCCTAAGTACCAAAACCTTAGGTCCACATAACCTGTCTTCTCAGGACTTCACTGAATTGTTCTTCCTTATTCTCTGTGAGGTGCTCCAAAGCACCCATTGATGTCTTCTTCCACTTGCTGACATGTCCACGATTCATCTTCCTTGTTTCTTTTTCTTCCTTGATCTTATCCTTTAACGACTCACATTTCCTTTAGTTTTCTCCTTCTTTTCTACTTCTCTAACCACTTCGACCCTTCCTCAATTTGTGTGCCTTCCGCGCACTTCATGATTTGTTTTTCTTCTGTTTTAATCTTTTATTTATTCCTTAATACATAACCAAGGGCCAACAGGCCCCCAAAACTCACCTATGAATCGTCTTGAGTCATTGCAAGATTGAACCTTGTGTACTACTTCGACTGTAGACTACACGGAGAAGCCTGTGCTTTCTTCTCTGTCCCTCTCTATCTTGTGCATATTGTCTTTTCTATGTCTAGTACCCAATTTCAACTGCACCTGGTACCTATACCCTTCTTTCATTGCTTTTATTGAGAGCTGCAAGGCAGCTAGTTGTCACAATACAACTTAGACCGACTCCAATTCACTAAACCATATTTCCATTGTCCCTAAAGCATCTTCAACTGTGCAGCTCCACCTTCTGTAAGATAGACAACCTCAAATGGCCCAAGCCAATGTGTCCTGAACTTTCCTAGGTGCTTCATGAACTTGTTTTCGTACAAAAGTACCACATCTCCTTGTTTGAATACTCTCCTCTTGATATGTTTTTCATGGTAAGCCTTTTCCCGTTCTTTTTGTACATGTTGATGAAATCCTGCAATGAACATGTCTTCCTCTAGTTCCATCAATTGTGTGAGCCTATCTTGAATAGCATATGTGTTGTCCATACCTGTAAATGCTGCAATTCTTAAGCTGAGAACCAAATATTCCATAGGTACCACTAATTTCAAGAAATATACTAACTTAAAGGGAGTCTACATGGTCAACGTTTTACAATTAATTCTATAATCCCATAACACTGTTGGAATTCTCAAATCCCAATCATCTTTGTTGACACTGCAAATCTTAGTTAGAGTTGTCTCCAAATATTAATGAAGGCTTGAACTGTACCATTCGCCTATGGGTGGTATGGAGTGCTCTTCTGATGGTGAATTTCGAATTCTTGAGTCAAAGCTTCAATAGTTTTGTTGATGAAGTATGTGCCTTGATCACTCATAAGGATCTTTAGGCATCCAAATCTAGTTATGATATCTTCAAAAATGAACTGTGTAGTTGTAGTTGCACTACAATCCTTAACTGCTCTTGCCTCTATCCATCTGGTCAAATATTCTATAGCAGTGATGATATATTGAGCTCCTATGTGCTTCCCTGGTGGGTTAATAGGTCCCAAAAAGTCAATAACCCATTTTTCAAATGATTTCAAAGTTAACTAAGGTGCTAAAGGCATATAATCCCTTCTAGAAGGCTTCCCTACTCTTTGACATACATTGTATGATATGTAGTATTGCTTATCATCCTTATGTAAAGCAGGCCACTAGAGGCCATCTCTAAGAACCTTCTATGTTGTTTCTTTCTCTGCATAATGTCCTCCTACGATTCCTTCATGTGCTTCTGTTTAAGGATAAATCCGTAAGT
>JASDQU010322855.1:0-12438 GCA_032191745.1 Picea mariana | reverse complement strand
AGTTATCTCTCAAATCTTTGAAGATTTTTCCTATGTTGGTTTTAAATATTAATAGATTTGATAATAATATCAATATATCTATCGATCCTATGTGATCTAGATATAACTATGAGAATATAATAAACGTTGTTTTTTTTTTTCTTTTCTACATTTTTTCATTCCACATGTAGAATGCATAGTGTAGAGAGTCTTATTTATTTTTATCTATGTGGTTGAGTTCAAACATTCCTGCATCATTGCATCTAGTGTTGATCCCAATTATTTTCAATAGAGAATGAGAGTGGATATATAATAAATAAATGTACAGAGACAACCCCAAGGGTTATCTCAAGTGGTTCTTAGCCAGACATGAAGCTATCCCTAGCAGAGGAGGTCAGGGGTTCGAATCTATTATCCCCCCTTGTGGTCAAGCCTGGCATGGATATTAGGGCTGATGATTTACCCCATTTACCATCCACAAAGTGGGGAAGTACTTGGGGGTTTCCCATGAGATATTGCAGAGATATATCAGATATCCAATAATATAACAAAGAGATACATTAATACATAATTTCTTTTAATGAGTGAATTGTACAAAACTGTAGAAATACAGAGTGAAAGACTCGCTAGAATGGTGGAATTGTTTCTCTAAGAAGAGATGTGATGGTTGTGCTCATTTGCAAGAAGATGATTCTTACAATGAGGCTCCAAAGGCATTTTTAACATAAATAAAATCCAAAACCCTAACCTCAGAAGATGAAAAGCCAACTGTTTTGTGGACCCTGTTTTGGGTAGTTTGGTGTATCGACTTCTCAGGGGTGTAAATTTGGAAGACGATCTTCGTTTTGGGCACACAATAGCTCGTTGGAATGATATCGACAAGGAGCTTAATTTGGGGGGATGAATCAAAGCCTTTACTTATTATTAGGGTGCCCGATCATGAAAAAACATTTTTTAGGCCCTCAAAATGGCCTTGTAAGTTTAGGACCAAAAAAACTACTAAAAATAGTAAATTCCCAACAAATTGTTTTGATCCAGTTGGAATAGGTGGGTGGCCACCAATATCTAGCTAGATCAGGTGTAGAGTGTATAGAAAATATTTTGATTTGTTCTTCCTCTATCCACATTTCACATATAGAATGAAAAATGATGAGAGTCTTGTTGATCTTTCTTCTCCTGGGTGATTTCCCACATTCCTGCATTGTTTCATCTTTTATAGGGTGTGAAGCTGAGTTTCTAAGTTTTTATTACCTTATATACATTTCCACATTTTCATAGTTTTGCATGTAGAATGTGAAATGTAGCCTTATTACTCTAAGTTATCTTTCACTGCATCACCTGTAACACCTTAGTTTTGATCCCTATGACTAGAATGCATTACTTAATTTTGAATTACATTGGTGAGCTAGTAAACTTAAAAGGGGACAAAGTGACTAGGAAATGTAATATTTTGAATATATTAATAAAATACATCATTGGATGCAGGATAAACAAGGATAGGATATAGGGGGCTATAATTCCATGAGAGAGGGGACTAAAGGGGCTACGTTTTTTATTATATTTTATTTACCCATCTTGGTTTTAATTGAGAAAAATGTTTACATGAGATTCTTGGGGAAAGAGCATGTGGTTCTTGACTCCCAATTAAATATATAAACCCGTCTTTAGGCTATTTGTGGGTTAACTCTTACACTCTTTCCTTTGGTTCTTATTTCATTGTTAATCATTCACTCATTTTGGTTCATTCATGTGCTCTTGGTTTGGGTATGAAAATGAATGGATGGACGTATAGATGGCTATGAGGAATTACTGATAATTACAAGAGGGAAAGGATGCCTATGTGTGAATGATATTGATGGAAGTTTTGAAAGAACTGTCCTCATATGAGAATCCTTGGAGTTTCCAACATTGAGATTTCATGGACCAGTAGCACTGGAGCCCTGGAGAGAAATGGAATAGTCTGAGGGACTACGTGGAAAAGAAAGGGGTTCATTTCTTTCGGTTGTGCAGGTTGTAGGGTAAGAGAGCTGGAAATTAGGATTGTTGTGTGGTTGGGAAAACATGAGATCTTGTTACCTAACTCGTGTGTTTTTTGATTTGGCCTAGGAATCATCATCGTGGACTCATATCCCTATATCAAGGGTGACACTGTTGTTGAGAGTGAAATGAACAATAATTTTTATGGTTGGGAGGAACATCCTTGTTCTGCAGCTAGTTGGTGAATGTTTACATGGAAATATAAGTTCTCTCTCAATGTATTTATTTATCTCTAAGATGTATTTATGTGTGCATGCTAGCTGGTTATTTTTTGTTCATGGCACGTTGTTCCATTCTTAGATGGTTTAGAATGTTCTTGTTAATTGCATGTGTTAAATCCATGTTTCTTTATTTTAAAGAATGGAACAAAAATTGTAATTAGTATGAAAGGGAGAAGCTATAAGTACCTGAACAATGGGTACGTTTCAGATCAATATTCGAATAGATAGTTTTGGTATATTTTATATCGGGTATGTTACAAGTTAGCTTTAGAGCATTCTCGTTGGGATTTTGAGGTAGAGTGGCCCAACCAGGTGGTTGGGTATGTTAAAAATTGGTATTAGAGACTTTGGTTCAATCATGGGACTAGTATGGGCCAGGGTGAGTGGGAATTTTGGAAATTTTTTGTTGCAGACTTTGGTCTGAGGGAATTTGGGGAAAAACGAAAAAAATAGAGAGAAATTCCCCAAATTTGTGAGTAGATTCGATTTTAAATAACCATGATTTGTTTGAGATATTTATTGGTATCGACCATCCAACTCGAAGAGGATAATAGGACTTGGAAGGTTGAAAAAAAACATATTTTAAGGGATGTTGTAGCATGAAATATTTCAAAGAATCAATGGTCGAGATTCACCCTTGAAAATTTTAAAAATTTCCAATGTCTTCAAAGTTTGGAAAATTTACTAGATCGATGACCGAGATTCATTTCCGTGATTGGGAAAATGAGGAATATCAATGGTCCATATTCATTTTCATTCCTTTGGGAAGTCAGAGAAAATCATTGGTCAATATCATCTTGGATAGGTGATTGATGACCCAGATTCACTTGGGATTTTGCTGAAATTTCTAAGTGCTGAAGTTCACCAACATAAATCATTGATGCTCGATGGTTGGGGATCGACCAATTTGGTGAAGCATTTAAGTTCTCCAAAACAAATATCCCATCACCAATGATCGATGGTTGGGGATTGATGAGTTTGGTAAAGTGTTGAAGTTTACCAGTAGAAATCACCGACAATTGATGGTCGGGTATTAGTGAGTTTTGGTGAGGAGTTGGTTCAGACAAAAGAAATATTTAATCGTTGATGGAAAATGGTTGGGGATCGACAAGTTTTGGTGAAATTTTCATTCATCCAAAGGATATCTCCAACTGTCGATGGTCGATGATCGAGCATAAGTAGATTTAGTGAAAAGTTCATATTCTTCCAAGAGAAACTATCGATGGTCGATGAAGGAAAAGAGGGTGATGATGTGTCATACCAAGTTATCATCAATGTTTCATGCCACATCATCATCCATGTGTCATGCCACGTTAACCTATTTGATGCCTCAAGATGATGTATCATGCCATGTAAACATCCACATGTCATGCCATGTCAACATAGTTTCCACGTCAGCGAAGAGATGGTTGATCGTTGATGGTCGGGGTTCAGTGAGTTTTGTGAACAATATTGGTTTGTCGAGAAAAATTCCCAATGGTCGATGGACAATGATCGGACATCGAAAATATACTTGGGAAACTTGTGGTTTGCAAAGAAAATAACCAATGGACAATGGTTGATGATTGAGTGTCGGGGAGATTAGTGGGAAATTTTGGTTTACAAAAGAAATGATCAATCACCAATAGAGAAAAGATCAATGTTCCATATCTCTTTCGATTTTGAGATTGATGGTGTAGATTGCCCCATAACCAAGACTGTCCATCAATGTAAAAATATTCTAGAGCCATTTTCTTATTTTGGACATAAGTAGAGAACACTAAGTCAGATTGAGATGAGACTTATGTTTTTTTTCCACAGAAAGGAGTTCTACAAAAGTGTTCGAGAGGGCCATTTCTCATTTCCACTTGTATTTGTCATAAATTGAAAAATAATGGTTGTTAAAGATATGGATCCAAATCATCGACAAATATCCAAATTAAGCTAAAACTCTTGGAGATAGTCTAGAAACAAGACATGGAGATAACTCATGAAGGAAATGAATAAATCCTAAGAGGATTTGAATGGGGATGCTGAAATAGGCCAAAATCCACAATTACGGGCCACGTTTTGTGGATTTTTTATATTTTCAATGAAAAAGTTACCCCAAATCACAAAACGAGAAAATTGTATTTTCTCTACATTTTTTATACTCATTAAGAAAAAAAACTTTGGTTTAGTGAAATTTTCCAAAAGTGCACAAATTGAGAGATAGTCAGTTTTGCTAAAACTTCTAAGTCTGAAAAGGGGTGAAAAATAATAAAGTTGTCATTTCCAGATTGTTGTATTTTTCAACTAAAGCATTAGATTGAAAATATGAGAGTTTTTATGAATTCCCTATCATTATTATTATCTATGTCTCGTAAAAACATTTATCTAGTTCCTGACATTTTTTCTTCTGCAACTGACATAATTTGGACTTTCAATAAAATTACACCAGTGGAGAAAATGCACAAATGGGGTGAAAATGACTTTTTTAGGAATTCATAATGTTTATCTCAGAGATCATATTGAGGCACATAAATAGTAATTGGAAATATGATTCATATGATAATAATGTGGAATTATTATAATTAGGGAATTATGATATAATTCTTTATGAATTGAGCATAAAAAATGCATGTAACATTAATTGACAAAATTTCTATAATATGCATAATTATGACAAAAATATTTGCTTGCACACTTTGTATAATTAGATGTATAATTAGAAAAAATAAATCCTAGGATTGGATATCAGAGTCATGGAATCATTATAAATCTTGTAGAAGATGGTTGAGGAAATAAAGAGCTACAGGAAAAGTAATGGAAAGTGGATAAACAACTTGAGAAGAGTAGAACAAAAGGATTTTTATTCAGTTGCTATAGAGTGTGAAGGAATTGCAAGCACAACAACAAGAATGCTCACATAGGACATGAATCCAGCAGGTGAAGAATATCATTAATGGGCATAGAAAGGAAAATCACAACTCCATAAACTTGAAGGTAGAGATGTGTAGATAGATGAAATCTTGATGTGAAACAAAACATGGAGATTCCAACCTTCCAAAGTCCAAATTCAGAGCCAAGGCAAGAGAATTTAACTTGGAAATTTCTTTCCCGACGCGTGACAGGAAGTGCGTGGATTTCAAGGCACACAGATGCGCACTCTGCTCACTGTGCACGCAACATGCTTCATTTCTTTGCACATTTTGTGCCCTCTACACATCTATCAGAACTATAGCCCATGCATAAGTTCAATTTTTTCAAATTGTAAGGGTTTTTATGAATAGTTTGAGGGCCCATTGGCTTTAGATTTTAATTTCATGCACTTTGTAAACCAATCACACTTCACTTAGAGTCATTTTTCACAAGGAAGGTTATCTAACATAAGAACATAGGGGTAAACAGACTCACTATTATTCTCTTTTCTTTGTTTCCACATGGATGGATCATTTGGCATTTAAAAGTTTGAGGTGAATTTATTGCTTTTTCAAACATAATCAATTAATTTGGGACAAGAAATCAATTTTAACCCTCAAGTATGCTCTTCCCCCACACCCTAGTGTGATCTAGGGAATCAAAAAGGGTGGTTGAAAGGAAATTTCATCTCCCTTAAAAATCATTAGGAGAGAAGAAAGCCCCCCTAGGGCACCTCTTAGTTTTTGAAATCATATTAAAGCTTTGTAAGGGCCCATACATGCCCACATGTTTGCAATATTAGGATAGCTTCTAAAATATTTCTTAGTTTAGACAAAACTATAGGAAAGTTTAAAAGATCAAGTAACAGTCTCATACATGCCCACATGTCTACAATTCTAGGATAGTTTCAAAAGATTTTCTAGTATAGACAACATTCTAGTTATTTTAGAGGATTTGTAAGGACCCATATGTCCACATTGATAGTTCTTTAAGGCTTTAAATATTCCGCAAGGTTGTACCAAAAAAACATAGTAATCTAGTTAAGAATATTTGTAAGGACCGCAGAAAGTTCACATGTTGCAATCTCACACTTAACTTATTAAAAATCTTTGCATACTTTTCACTTTATTGCACACAAAGCCACTCATTACACACATAATTTTTATTAGAATAGTGGAGATTGAAGTAGGATTTCTTCAAAGGAATTCTAAAATATCCGACTACTTCTTTGTAAATTATCCAAACCAATTTAATTCAAATGAGGTTGGTCCATGACCCCAATCTCTTAGGCCACCACATCTAAAAATTTGAACCCGTGACCCATTTCTTAGGCCAAAAATCCAAATGTCACACTTTGACCGAGGTACTTAGTGGCCATACATAGGATATCTACCCAGATGGTGGTTGTGGGTTGAAATCACACCTTGATCAAATTTTGTGTGGCTATTGGGAAATATCGCCATCTCTTTCAGGATATGCACCTTCTACCCCTCATTATAACTGAGTGCTTCAAACTTCACTAATTCCTCCTCTGGTGGCTTCAAACCCCACTGTCGAGTGATATTGGAAGGCCCAATTGTAAATTGAGAGGAAGGACGATAGGTCTTTTAGGACATGATCATTTTATTTTAGTGTTCCCTAATGAAAACAAAATCCACCTATCCACATGCTTGTTTATTTATAGTTGATTTATGTATGATGTTCATTTGATTACATGAAATTGTGAGTTAAACTATTTTATGAAGGTCAAAGGCTCTTGTTTATTTATTTCTCTCTTGTCACCATTGGCACACATTCACTTTTCTATTCAGAACCATAGGAGAACCACAGAATCCCTTTCATTCTAGACGTTGAAAAATCTCCCTCCTATTCTAGGAGTCCCTAGTATTTCCAACTCACTGACTCAACCATATCACACTCCAATGAGTGCCACTGTTTTGGGATCAAATTTACTTGGTTCCACTTTGCTTGGGTCAAATATCCAAGGTCATCCATTTGTTAATTCTTCATCACAAGGAAGTGGGGTTCAAACTTCTTCTCAAGGAAGAAGTACAAACCCACCAAATCCCTCTCAAGGGACAAGTCCATTACCTACATACACAATGGCTGGAAATAATCCTCCACAAAATATCCTTATGCCATACTTGGAATCCCTTAACATTATTGATTTAACCAAACTAACGAATGATCCCATTTTGCATGATGGCACTTGGCCCAATATTCCTACAAAATGGCCTTCATATATTCCGAAGTTTGAAGGAAAACCAGGGGAAGATCCCACCAACCATGTTATGAAATTCCACTTATGCTTCTCTTGAAAAAACATCATGGATGATTCCATCTGCTTGAGTTTATTTCAAAGAAATCTCATTGGTTCATCATCCAAATGGTATGTGGATGAAAAATCAGGGTTCCGTGTGACTTTTGAATCATTGGCCAAGGCCATTTTTTCCTTTTTCCAATTACTAGTTCATCATGATACTAGATTAGAACTCCTCTCTGATTTCAAACAAACCACTTCTATCCATATAGCCGACCAAATCCATGAATGGTGTCGCCGACGTACTTTTTGTAAAGAAGAAACCACCAAAGAACAATGCCTCAATTGGTTTCTTAAATCTCTTGTCTTTTTTATTACCAAGGATATAGCATCCACTTTTCCTCAATCCAAAGAGGAAGCCATCAACAAGGCCCAACAATTTGAACTCATCTATACTCAATTAGGTTACTTGTACACAATATTTTTTGATGCACCTAGACCCATACCATTTGGCTATGACAAACATGGGATGTCCCATGTTGCATATGGGTTGATAGGTTATATGAAAAACCTCAACCCTTACGGCCACCTATCACCCACTTATGGTGCAAATAAGTATCCACAACCATATGTAGGGATGTCTTATTTCCCTCCTCCCACTCACCAATAGTCATATCATGTTGTTCCCTCTTACCTATTGGGGGGACCCCCAACGCTACCCATGATGCATGTAGTTTCAAAACCAAATACAAGTTCATCCCCAACCCCCACATATAACCCCAAAACTGGTGGAAGTAATTCAACTTCCTACACACCATATGGATTGTCTCCACAAAGCAATCTATATTTTCCATTTCATGGTCCTCCCCAACAAGTTTCTCCTCCACTAGGAGAACCACATGCCAATTTTTTTCATCCCTCTGCCATTCAATAGGTTCATGGTTTTGAATAGTTGAATACATAAAATCTAGTCCATCAGCTGAATAATGCCAAGAATAAAGGAAAAACCTGAAACAATAACAACCCGAGACTAGGAGGAAATAACCCCCAACAAAACTATCCCACTAGGGGAAACTAGAATCAATGCAACCAAAACCTCCAAGGGGGAAACAATAACAATCAACCACAACAAGGGAAGAACAATAACCTCATAACTAACTTCCCTTTCACTATATGTGGTGAGTATGGACATTATACTCACCACTTCCCCCAAATTTCTGATTACAAATGGATTAAAGAATCCATGAACACACAACACCCTCTGACACCGCCTGCCCCTTAGCCCACCCCACAATGTTATTTGCAACCACCACCTCCAACCATTTTGCAAAACCATATTCCACACCAAGGTGTCATGAATACCCAAAAAGATATAATGATCTTGACCCCACCAAAAATGGGGCAATATCAATGCCCGGGTCCCAATCAACTTATAAATTTGGCCGATCACAATATCCTCCTTACCAACAAAGAAGAGATTCTTCAATAAACATGCGGACGTCAATACGACCTACCTCCTGACTCTACCTCAACCACCTTAGAAGCATCTCTTGCTATAGCTAAACAAACATTGATGATTCCTTTCCCTAACACTGAACCAAACCCTTGTATACCTTGCATGCCTTTACGAATGAAGGTACATAACCCTCATGCTAGGGAATCACATAAATATAGTATGGTCAATGAATTAGCACAGTCTCCTTCCACCATGTATTTATTCGAAGTCCTCCAAACCTATCCATCACAACACAAATTCTTGGTTTCCTCCTTGGGGGCAGTTGAACTAGCTGATACTCGATTCATCACCTTTGAGATAGACAATGGAGAACCACACCTCCTTTCCCTGGTATCTTTTTAGATACTAGGTAATATCTAGAACATCACAATTAATCGATGCATCATCGATGAAGGTGCATCCACATGCATCATGTCCAAAGCAGTATGGCAGAAAGTCAGCTCACCTAAGCTAGTACCCTCTTCCATCACCATTAGAGCTTATGACGTTTGACCATCATCCCCTAAAGGGATCTTCCAAAATGTCCTTGTAGAACTTGGGGGTAAAAACATCCTAACTGGCATTGAATTTATCGATGCCCCACTTGATTACAATATCTTGTTTAGATGTAGCTACATGTATGCTATGAAGGCGATAGCCCCTTTTGTGTTTCATGTGATGATGTCCCCCCACAATGGGAAAATCATCACCATCGACCAACTTACATATTATGAGCTTAATCATTCCTCCAACATCAATAACATCCTCCCCCTTGTTCGTACTAGCTCGGATGTTTTTTCGGTCATCGAAATGGGTCCTGGAATATTCAAGGACCGATCCTTGTTAGGAACCTATCACAGGGCACCACCTCTCCTAAAAAATTCTCTTTCAACACAAGTGTGTGTCATTTTCTCTAACACAATAGATATCAAAGACAATACTCATCTCACAAAGGCTCCTCCTTGCATTGAATCTCCACCAGTCAAAGAACCACTATGTCATAAATTCCTTGAGAACACCACTTCACCAGTTATCCTAGATCCCTCCCCCCTTCAGGGGACAATACCCATATGGGATACAGTTCCTCAATCCATTACCCAAATCCTCTTTTTATATTTCCCACCTAGATTCCAAGCATTCTATATAGTTGATACTCTCACCCTTCCAAACATGGTTCTCTCCATCCCTATCTGGTATATTCATCCACCCTCTATGGTTCCTACACAATATCTCCCTCCTCAGACAAAGGGACTAATGATGCACATCCCAGTACAGGATCCTGCCATACCACCGCCACCCCCAACTGGAGGCAACAACATAACCACTGGGGGAAGAGGAAGGAAGAATGATCCCATAGCTCCACTCCCTCTGAGAGCTCAACCTCCTTGCACACTATGCAAAAGAGAAGGACACCCCACTAACAGATGCCCTATTCTTCTCAAGTTACACAATCTTATTTATCTCCCCAAAGAAACCCGTTTACTTTCCACTCCACCAAGTACGTCCACCGCTACTATATATTCCTCAACCACACGTAAGAAAGGGTTACAAATCAATTTCCCTTCTTCCATATGCTCAGAATATGGCCATTAAACTCATCATTTCCCAACTTTACCTCAATTCTGCCAAACATTAGCCATAATATGTCACACATCTCATCCAGAGCCCGCTCAGTCACTCCCCACGGAGGCTCACATTTGACATTAATTATATTTCTTCATCATTCCCCAAGCGAATGAGGTATCATCCATAGTATCATGACATTTGGTTTATGTCTAGTGAGCCATCACACCTAATACATGATATTCCTTCTATGTCCTCACCCCTTGAGTACAATAACAATTACCTATTGATAGTTCCCCCTGCCACCTCCCAGGATCCCCTATATTCTCTCATTTTCCACTGCAACGAAGATATCCTAGAGGCATTTACTACCCCTAATTTTCCATGGAATGCACTCCATCATCGAGGCCTTTTTATTTCACAAGACACATTTCACCCTCCTACCCAAGCCTCCTTGTGTGCAATCGAAACCAAATATTTTATTCCTCTCGGGCATATTGACTAGTTCAAAAATCCTATCCTTTCCCCTGATGCTTTTGAAGAAGGCATCATAGCAAACATATCTCCCACAGTCAAAATTAAAATTTCCATTAAACCAAACATTGTAGAAGAGATCATCATTGGTGCCGCATGCTCCCCTGAAGAAATAATTTCTTACAAAGCTCTCTTCTAGGAATACCGAGATATTTTTTCCTGGTCATATACAAAGATTCCTAGCCTCGATCCTTCTATATTTGAACATCGAATCGAAACCTGACATGATATCACCCCTGTTCGTCAAAATAAATGCCCCCTACACCCATCCAAAGTTGTGGCTACAAAGCCAAAATTGACAAGTTACACGTTGTTGAGTTAATTTACCCCATTGTGTACACTTCTTGGGTCTCCAACCCCATCCCCATTTACAAAAAACAAGGAACTATTTGTGTCTACATAAACTTTCACGATATCAACCAACCTTGTCCCAAAGAAAACTTCCCAACCCATTTCATCGACCAAATCATCGATGATTGTGTCGTTCATGAAGCATTTTCCTTTATGGACGGGTTCTCCATCTATAATCAAATTGAAATCCACCCAACAAATCAATACAAAATTGCTTTTACTGTTGGTTGTGGAGCCTGATTATCTTTCTGATTCAGAGGTCCTTGCTTTTAGCTGTGTTGATACCCCATGAAGTATTACACCCCAGAAGTATGTACACTCTTCCACGCGGGGGAGTGTAGAGGGGGGGTACCCCCTCTACGGGGTCCGGGGGGGCTATACCCTCGGCTAGGGGGTTTTGGGGCAAGCGGGCCCCCTTCGGGGGTTCGGCGGTGGAGCCCCTGAAGCAAGAATTGCCTTGTAAAATTATATTGTAATTTCATTGTAAATCTGGACCATTCATTATAAGGTCACAGATCTAACGGTAGAGATTATGTTAGGGTTTTTTGCCCTAGAAGGCAACCCTCTTTTATGAGGGAAATGTATCATGGCTATGGTTGATGATGAATATTGTATTCTGAGAGAGGAGACTGTGAGAGAAAGAAGAGGAAGTTACAACGGGTTTTGCTATAGGTTGTATCCCTTCATTTGCTGGATAATAATAAAGGAAGGACCTGGCAATTTCTCTGGTGGATGTATCCCACACTAGGTGAACCACATAAATCTGTGCCTCTCTTGTATTGTGTGTCTTCTGTGTTTTGTTTATGCATTTGTTTTATTTTATTGCTCCGCGGTCTTGTTTTTCTAACAACTAGTATCAAAGCATAAGGTAACTCACAAGAAAAGAGGGTTCCTGGTTCGAGTGGGAGCAATGTTGGAATATGGAAAGTTTAGGGTCAAGAAATTTAATGGCCAAAATTACCAGTTATGGAAGATGCAGATGGAAGACTATTATATCAGAAGGATCTATTCCTACCATTGAGTGGAGTAGCAAAGAAGCCGGTGGCCATGAAGGATGAAGAATGGGAGATTCTTGACAGAAAGGCTCTAGGAATGATACGGCTGAGCCTGGTAGTGTC
>JASDQU010322852.1:0-10376 GCA_032191745.1 Picea mariana | reverse complement strand
ACTAGCATGATTGGGCTCCCATAGGGTGATGAACTCTACTTGATGTGACCTTTCTAAAACAGCTCCTGAATCTGCCTCTTTATTTCATCATTATCCATAATAGAGCGTCGATAGATTGTTCCATTGGGCAGTGATGCACCTAGGGTCAGATCGATGGGGTGCTTGACCTGACAGTGTAGAGGCACCCCTGTGGGGGAGGTGAATATGTCCTCATACTCCTGCACGACCTTATCCATCTGTTGATGTCGTGCATAGAGGACCTGTTTGGAGGTCATGGCCACAATCTTCTTCTTTCCTTGAGGGTGGATCATCAGGAAAACAAATTTCCTGGTTTTGGCAATGAGCTTACTACATTGTTTTGCAGTAACCATAGAGATGGTTGTAGGCGGTGCTATTTCCGGTATCCTGTACAACTTATTGCCCAAAGTAATAATAACAGCACGAGGCCTGGACTCATACACAACATGTCTCTTCCACAAGTATGGTTGGCCTAATAATACATTAGAAACATCAAGAGGAGCAATGTCACATAATACCTCATCTGTGAAGGGCTTGATGTTGTAGGGAAGGCAACATTGTTGGCTGACGAGGAGGTCCTGTCCTTGGTGCAGCCACCCGATGGTGTATGCTTGTGGGTGTGTTGTGGTCAGCAAGCCCAATCGTTTCACAACCTCTATTGAGATGAGGTTCTTCTGTCTCCCGTTGTCGACAATGAACTGCAACAGGGAACCCTTTACCCACATTTGGGAATGGAAGAGGCGCTCTACCTCATTTGGATGTTTTGTTTCCTTCTTCTGGATCATCGTGGTGGCAACGATGGAATTGGGCTCCACATCGATAATTTGCTTCCCCCTATCATTCCCCTTGTTAGGTTTTGATTTAGAGTCGGAGCCTACATCTGATTCAGAAGCCTTCAACTTAGCTACCAGTGACTGCTTGGCCTGACACTCACTTGTGTTGTGAGTAGAGCTCTTATGGAACTCACACCACTTCCCCGTTTCTTTTTTTGGCATTGTGGTGTTTTTCTTTGCTTGCGGCTTTGGTAGATTGTTGTTGGCCCTTGACCAAGTTTTGAGAAAGACTTGGTCATATTTGATCGTTTTCGGTACTTTGACATCCAGTCGAAGAAGGAGTGCATGGCAAAGAGGAGATCACGGGATTTCTGCCCCTTTTTTGGGATTTTTGGGATTTTTGGGAATATTGTAATGGGAAAGGGATATCAACCCATATTTAGGCCTTTTGTATGTATAAATAGAAGGGTAGGAGATGCGGATAAGAGGTGTGTCGTGATGTAAACTGAATGGCTTAGTGCATAAAGTAGATCTATGTGATCAGACATCTGTGTGACTATAAGAGCTCTGTGCCTACTATAAGTATTGTAAGTGCTGAGTGCACGGGTCGGGAGAGGACTAGTACTTGTATCTACCTGTGGAAAGAGGATCTAGTGAGATGCATAGATATCTTGTCCTAGGCAGGGTAGGATCTTGGAGGCTTTGTGTTGTAGCTTGGTTTACAGAAGATAATAACAGAAGAAGACTTTGTGGACGTAGCCCTAGGTAGGGGTGAACCACGGTAACTGTGTGTATGGTGCTTTGTGCTTCGCTCTATTGTGTTTATCTCTTTCTTGCTAAGTGATCTGATATGTTTAGATAGATCTATTGATGCTTTGTGCTTATCAGATATGAATGCATGCTAGATATGATACATAAGATGATAAGTGCTTAATCTATTAAGTATAACCTGTTTATCATTGCTATGTGTTAGATCTAAGTAACTACTACAGTGCTCTATGCTTTCTGCGAAGTGTAGTAATGAATGTATGTTAAGGAATAATTGATGCTAAGTGCGCTATAAGAAATATAATCACATATATGTGTCCCAACTAAGGTTGTAGACATATGAGTCCTGCAACCACCCCTGGCTCTACCTCGGGTGAGACTTCATCTACTTCGCAGGTGTTGTCGAAAGGGCCGGTAGTTAGGGATTTGTTGGTGCGCTCTTGAGTGTTGAACCTTGGGTCTACCCCTGTGCCAACAAATGGTTCTGTTGCCAAGACCAGGAACTGTGATTGTTGGGAACTAAAGAAGAAAAATCTTTGTGTGAAATAAGCTATGTGCATAGATCTGTTGCCCTAGTGCGCAGTAGTCTACTTGACCTGTAAAGCTTTGTGCTTGGAATAAGATCATATCTGAAGAAAGGAAGATCAGATCTAAAGAAAAGAGGCGATATCGGAACGCTCTATGCCCTAAGAAAATTGAAAGTAGAAACTTGTGAAAGAAAGAGGTCAGATCTGCAGAAAATAGGTAAGATCTGTAAGCTTTGTGCTCTAATAAAGGTAAGAATAGTCAAAAAAATTTAGATCTGAAAGATTTGTTCTCGAATAAAGGTAAGAATAGTCAAAAGTTTTTAGATCTGAAAGCTTTGTGCTCTATAGAAGTAAGATAAGTGAAAAAAATTTGTCTCTAAAGCATGGATCTAGGTATGCTTGATAGATTCTGTCCTAGCTTCAAAACTAGGGCATTAATAGATGAAAGAAAGTTTGATACGAATAGATTTGATAAGCATAATGATATATATGTTATACCTATGCACAGAAAGAATGTTTGGACTAACAAATGGATGTAGGATCCTAGAAAGAATTTTTTGCAAGCTAGTTGTCATGATCCTGGTGCGCAGTACAGAAGAAGTTGGGGAACATTTAAACGAAAGAGAGGGTTAATCCTCTTTTATAGTTGCAGAAGACTGAGACATCTTGCTAAGGAATGCCATGGGAGAAGACCTAGTTGCCTATGTTGTAAGGCTATGGACCATGAAGTATTGGATTTCCCTAGAATGATTGCTAGGCTTGAGAAGATGAATATGGAACAAGCAAACCCTGAAGGAGATCAAGAGACCAAGATTATAGTAGAGACCCAGAAAGAATCAGAAAATATATTGCTACAGATGAAAGATACCTTGAATGACCACCGACATGTTAAGCTATCAGAGATCTTCAAAGAAAAGGAGAAAATCAAAGCAAGAATAGGGGACTTTGACATTGACTGTACTCTTGATGAAGAAACACAAGTGAACATTATTCCAGAAAGAACTTGGGAAGCTATAGGAAAGCCCGCCATGATCCCTTCCCTAGGAGGAACAAGTTTCTTCAGAGGAAAGATAGTAAACCTATGTGGAAGGCTCGCCCGGATACCTATGACTGTCAATGGAACTTTAACAGAGGAAGACTTTGAGATCATTAAATTTGTTGAATACAGTGACCCATTTACCATGCTCATAGGAAAACCCTGTATTGATAGAGAACAAGCCAGACGAAAGGAAGAAGAGAAAGTTTTGGAACAGAAGAAGCAAGAATTAAAACACTTTATGACCAGAAGGATCATGCACTTGATTGAAGAACAGAAGAGCAGAATGCAAATATTCAATTTTAGCAACTCTAATGTTGAAGCTAAGAGAACACTTGAGGATCCGTAGAAGATCGAGTTACCTATCTCTGATACATAAGAAGTATTATCAAGGAACCCTAGGAAAGACTTTCAACAGTGTGAAGTAACTAAGACCACAGAAGATAAACATCAGAATGGTAAAAGCATTACTGAGATGAAGCTCACTGGGAAGAAGGCTAGGAAGTTAAGAAAGAAAAAGGCTAATACTGTAAGGTTACAAAAGGTTCTAGAGGAGACTTCGCAGCAAGAAGAATTGCAGAATTGGAGCTTCACCGAGATATCAGAACAATGACATAGAGTACTTTTCCATGACGAAGCAATATATCCGTTGGAACCGATATACCCATTCGACCGCTGCTTCAAATGGGTCGAAAAGAAGTTATGGGTTACCGCTAGACCATTGGACTTCACCTTAACGGATAGATCAACAGTCATGGAAGCTTCATATCCGTTGCAAGAAGTCTGTTGCAGCGTTACTTACTTATTTTGTTGCGCCATGCCCGGAAGACATTTTTTCCAATTGAGAACTTAAGCTTATAGAATACCCACGTTATGAAACAGTAATTACTCCAGTTTTATTTTCTATCTAATTATGGTACTGACAGTCCATTGACAACTGGAGACAGTGATCCTGAGCTTACATGTTCGATGAGCGAAATGCCATTTTTCACAGATACTATAACCAACTGAAAGCATCCATAGGGGGTGAACCTCGCATAACCCCAAACACTTTACAAATGTTCCAGCCTTTGATAAATTTCAGAGCGGAGCGGACCACCACTTTATATACCTAACTCCATGCACTGATGAACACCAAGAATAGCTTCAATCCTATTATAAGCTGACCGAAGAAGACCTAGAAGAAATCACCAAGGAATGGTCAGCGGACCTCCTTGTTATAGCAGATCCAATGGACATTTCAGATATTGACATCCCAAAAGCTGCATAGGACACACCTGGGCCCAGTAAGATGAAGAAGACAAAGGAAACAAAGAAGCCTGAAGAGGTTCAAGATGTAGATAGCTACTATGTAAAGACAACTTCCATCACACCCGATCAAGAAGGTAACAACGACGACCTAGAGGAAGTCAAACAACAATTAGAAGAAGAAGAAGTCAAAGTTCCAAAGAAGAGAAAAGGGTCACCTTCGAATTCTTCCTCTAAGAAGAAAGCAAAAGTGATCGTGACCAAGATGAAGACCATGCTCAACCCTGATGACTTCATCTTTATCCTCACAAATTTGAATGAAGCCATAGAAGAAATTACAGAAAAGTAGAAGGCCAAGCAACAGATGATGTACAACAGAATTGAAGCCAAGCTCCAAGGAGTGCAGCGAGCACTTCAGTCTAACCACGCAGTCTCCACTACACCCATACCAGAAGGAACAATAGAAGTAGGAGATGAATCAGTTCAACTCCGTAGGATTGCCGACATAGTCGAAGTGCGCCTTCGAAAAGCGGAAGAAGTATCAGCGCAGGCCACCTAGGCCCTAAAACAAGCACAGGAGGAAATCATAGAGTAGCGTCGAGCTACACAGTAAGAGAAGGAGGCCATCCAAGAGAAATTTGATAGAGACAGAGAAAAAATTCAAAAGGAGAAGGAGCAACTTCTCGCAAGGCAAATTGGAATCAAAGAAGCTGTCACCATAGCATTTCGCTCTGTGACCGGATTGAAACAAAAGGCTAAAGAACCCTTAGACCGTCAAGTAAGGAAGCTTGTTGAAGTTATTCAGCAACTGCAGCAAAGAGTTGTGGACTTAGAGCTTCAAATCATCCCAAGTACCCCGCAAGAAGAGCGCAACCAGCGAG
This sequence comes from Picea mariana, assembly GCA_032191745.1. Lineage (NCBI taxonomy): Eukaryota > Viridiplantae > Streptophyta > Pinopsida > Pinales > Pinaceae > Picea > Picea mariana. Next base: position 5,125 of record JASDQU010322852.1, on the reverse strand, counting down.
AAATAACTGCTCGGGGTACAATATAAAGGATTAAAGAACTCACTAAAGAATGAAAACAACTAAGTACCAGAAGTGCACAGATACATGAGAACCTGACCGAGTACCCGAAATTACATAAACCTGAGTCGCAACTCAGGAGACGAAGCAACATGTAGATAGACTTCATATGCAGTTGAAGGCCCTATCAACTCTCGAGAAAATGATGCGATCCCACAAGCAACGTGTCGCACAGCAGTAGATCCACATTATCTAGAGAAAGGTCATGGAAGTGACGCAACAACTTCAACCTTTGCAGGATAAGGCATGTCAACTATTTTTAGAGATTGAGAACCAAGGGACAGAGCTAAAACAGGTCATGATTACAACAGAGGAGCGCCTAGAAGGACCAGTCAATAATGCACTCATCTAGGAGTTCTCCAAGCAAAAGGAAATCGCAAAGCAGTAGGTCAAAGTAGCTCAAGCCAAGCTCAAGGCGTTCGAAGCAGAACTGGAAAGACCTGAGTGACTCGGGACAAGTCACAGGTGAGTGTCAGGGGCTTGTTGGCCCTTGACCAAGTATTGAGGAATACTTGGTCATATTTAACCATTTTCGGTACTCCGACATCCATTCAGAGAAGGAGCGCATGGAGAAGAGGAGATCACGGGATTTTCACCCCTTTTTTGGGCTTTTTGGGAATATTGTAATGGGAAAGGGATATCGACTCATATTTAGGCCTTTTGTATGTATAAATAGAAGGGTAGGAGATGCGGATAAGAGGTGTGTGGTGATGTAAAGTGAATGTCTTAGTGCATATAGTAGATCTATGTGATCAGACGTATGTGTGACTGTAAGATCTATGTGCCTACTGTAAGTATTTTAAGTGCTAAGAGCACAGGTCATGAGAGGACTAGTACTTGGATCTACCCGAGGAAAGAGGATCTAGCGAGCTACACAGATCTCTTGTCCTACGCGGGGTAGGATCTTGAAGGCTTTGTGTTGTAACTTGGTTTACAAAAGATAATAACAGAAGAAGACTTTGTGGATGTATCCCTAGGGTGGGGGTGAACCACGGTAATTGTGTGTATGGTGCTTTGTGCTTCTCTCTACTGTGTTTATCTCTTTCTTGTTAAGTTCTCTGATATGTTTAGATAGATCTATTGATGATTTGTGCTTATGAGATATGAATTCATGCTAGATATGATAAATAAGATTCTAAGTGCTTAATATATTAAGTATAACCTATTTATCATTGCTAAGTGTTAGATCTGAGTAATTACTATAGTGCTCTGTGCTTTCTGTGAAGTGTAGTAATGAATGTATGTTAAGGAATAACTGATGCTAAGTGTGATATAAGAAAGATAATCACAGATCTGTGTCCTAGCTAAGGTTGTAAACATCTGAGTCATGTAACCACCCCTGCCTCTACCTCGGGTGAGACTTCATCTTCTTCGCAGGTGTTTCCAAAAGGGTCGGTAGTTAGGGCTTTGTTGGTGAGCTCTTGAGCATTCAACCCTAGGTATGCCCCTGTGCCAAAAATTGTCGTGGACCGCCCCACCTTTGCTTGGTCCTTTGTTCGGAGGTTTGGGGGTACCTTTCCCTTGCTTTTGATTCGCAGACCCAAAGTCTCTCTTCTTCTGTTTGAACTTCTGCTCAATCTTGGCAGCATACCAGTATGCTGCACCAAGCGAGGAGATGTCGAGGAACTCCATTTCATCTTGAATGTATTTATGAATACAACTGTGGTACTTTAACACCAAATGTTTCTTCAAATATTTGATACCCATCTTTGTGCATAGGGTATGGAACAAATTCCTCAGCTCATGCACATCTTGATCCCTTTGCTGTCGCAGTGTATTCCATTGTATGTATTTGTACTCATAGCTCCCCATGGGATAATATTGTTCCTTGATGGTGTCTAGGAAAGAATTCCAAGTGGGTGTGAACGAGAACAGAGAGGGTTCCCCCTCACTCTATTGCTCCCAGTAGGTTTCCCACTGGTCCTTGACATGGGAGGCGGCTTTAAGGAGTGCAAAAATAATCCTTTCTTGGTCGAAAAAGTCATGAACAGAGAAATATCCTTCTAACAGATTCAACTATCTATCAATGACATCTGCATATTTTTGGCCCTCAAATATGGGAATGTCAAAGTTTACTTGTACCCTAAAAGGAGTGGCACCTCCAGAGAGGTTGTTGGATGTAGATGCGCTGCCAATGGGTAGTCGTTGAAGGATCTGGGCAAAGTTGGCCATCATCGCATTCCTTTGTTTCTCGAGGGCCTCCTCGAGAAATAATTTGATAGGATCTCCTACTCCCTCATCTTTCTTTTCTTCCCCCATGGGCAGTCGTCAGAGTTTATGAGGCTAATATTGCAACGATTCAGCCAGATCGAGCCCTAACTCCTTATACACCGACCTCCTTAGGGACATGCAAAGAAGAATAGAGAAAGAGAAGATTGCTCTGATACCACTAATCCTGATTTATGAAAGAACACAATGAAATATAGAAATAAACATAAATGCAGAGATGCAGTGGAAGTAAAACTTCATTTCATTAACAACAAATGACTGAAATATGCTTACAGACATAATGGAAATAAAATAGCTCGGGCATTGGTAGCTTATCTCTAAGAAGAGATGTGATGGCTACTGGCCTCTGATATCTATGTTACAATGAGGCTCGAAGGCCTATATATTATTGAGAAACAATGGAAAACCATAAACATCCAAAAACCTAACCCTAGGAGATGAAACGCCAGAATATGGACCCCATTGGGGTAAATTGGTACATCAATTTCCCAGGGTCGTAACTTTCGCATACTATCTCTGTTTGATGCACATGATACATCATTAGAAATATCTATCTGAGGACTACACTGCTAACAACAAATATTGATTTTGAAACAAACTCATATTCGTTAGAGCATTCATGCCCAAAAAACTTTGTTTAGGGCCTCAAAATGGCTCTGAAAGTTCAAGACCCGAAAAATTGCTAAAAATAGTAAATTGTGATACAATTAAGGAAACTAAAAAAATGAAAGAAACAATGGTGTGGGTCATAGTGGAATAGGCGATTAGCAACCAATATCCACTTGGATCATTCCTCCCCCCTTAGGAAGCAATGCTCCCCATTGCGTTGAGTTTCTCCATGAGATGAGGAAACTTCTGTTGAACTTGGTCCCTGGTGAGCCACTTTCCCTAGTGAAGGAGTTGGCCTGCTTTGACAACTTGATATAGTTGGATCCTCTACTGGTGGGTGTTCTTGATCTGTGTGTCCATAATCCGATCAGTTGTGGCTTGGTCCATGCAATCTGGGTTTAACTCTGTTGGTATGAGTTGTTCTGCCAAGTCGTATGTGTCCAGTAGAGGTGGAAAGTAGGGCTGAAGGTGGTCCACATTGAACACTGGGTGAAAACCAAGGAATGGTGGAATATTGATCTCAAAGGCATTGTCCCCTACAGCCTTGGTGATGGTGTATGGCCATGACTGAATCTTGCAATAGGGTCCAACGAGGTGCTCCTTTTGCAAATGCAGCCACACTTTGTCGCCCACCTGGAAGTTATGTGGCACCCGACGTTGATCATGTTGTTGCATGTACTTAGCATTGGCTCTGTCCAAGATGTCATGAACCTATTGGCGGATTTGTTGAATGCACTCAATGAAGTTGTTTTCCTTGTCAGCCTCAGATTGGACATGGGCTGAATCTGCCTGAGTAGCCGCAAATGGCATGGTTACGTCAATGAGACATAGTGGCTGGAATCCCAAGCCCACCTGAAAGGGGTTGTGGTTGGTTGAGCTATGGAGAGCCAGGTTGTAGCTGTGTTGTACATAGGGGAGGCTCTCATCCCATTTGTGTGGATGCTTTGAGTTGTACATGCACAGAATGTGTACAATCATTCGGTTGACGACCTCTATCTGGCCATCAGTTTGCAGATGGAAACCTATGGACTTGGTGAGCTTGGTGTCCAGCATCAACCAAAGGTTGGACCAAAATGTATTGAGGAATCTACTATACTGATATAAGATGATAGATTGTGGGATACCAAAGTGTACCCACACTTGTTCAAGGAAGAGTTTAGCAGTGGCTTCTGCTATGATATTCTTCTTGCAGGCCATCAGAATGGACATATTCAAGAATCTGTCGACGAACACAAAAACATAGTCATTTCCATGCTTAGTAGAAGGAAGGCCCGACATGTAATATGTTAGCGATAAATATTGTCACTGGTTCGAGAAGTACGCGGGTCTGCAAGTTGCACACAGTGCTCAAGCGCAACTCGGGAGAATTCTTGTTTTTCCAAGTATCAAATCAAGCGAGCGTGCAAAGTCTTGCCATTGGCAGCCGAGATCCGCCCACAAAGAAGATCAACGGTTATCGGGGTGTCGAAGTTTCCGATCTACTCGACATTTAGCAGAAGAGAAGTCTCTTCTCTTTAGAGGCTGAATATAGGTCATTCGATCCAGTGGCACGTGTCGCAAGAGCTAGCCATCTCGGCGCTTCGCCCGTCGCAATTCCATCACACCAAGAACAACTCCTTTATTTCGCGAGACGTGAATTTCCGAGAGCGTCCGGGAACTTGGACCCACAAAAGTGCCGAGAAGATCGGAACCATATGTCAGCAGAGACACGTGGCGAGAGATCTCGCAGAGTCAGGGATCGGGAAACTGAAAGTCCCACGCTCATGGCAACGGGAATCGTGATATCCCGATACATGATTTCCCGACAGAGTTGAGAACCATAGTGGGGGACAGGTGTCGGAAGGATGATCCATGTAGAAAGGCAGCACCAGGTGGCAAGCTTTCGATTCGGGGAAGAGGTCATTGACATGTCAATGACCATGAGACATCGGGGATTGGGGAATCGCGAATCCGGAGGACGCGTGAACATTGACCTCGCAAAACCCGAAACCCCGATGGAAGGCTATACGGCCGCGGGCATGTGGTAACGGTCATTTGGACCAGGGCATAGTCAGGGGGGCTAGCGCGCAAGGAGCCATCGGCAATCGGAGAATCGTGACTCCCGGGCACTTGTGTATCGAGGCATCAAAAACTCCGAAACCCCGACAGAGGTTCGGCTCGGGTCACATATGAGGTGATCATATGGATGATAGTATAGCTAGGAGGGCTAACCCATGCACGCGCTCATCGG
>JASDQU010322851.1:0-11574 GCA_032191745.1 Picea mariana | reverse complement strand
ATTCGATGGTGTAGGGTTGTAGGTACAGCATTGTCAATAGGGATAGCCTCTTGATGACCTCTTCTGATATGGGTTTCTTCGGGCTATCGCTATCAACGATGAAGTGTGACAAAGTGATTTTTACCCACATATGTGAATGAAAGAGGCACTCGCCTTCCTCTGGCTCATCAGGTTCACCAAGATGGATCTTGGTGGTAGCAATGGTGGCACTAGGTTCCACGTCAATGATTTGTTTCCCGATTTCTAGTTTTGACTCAGATTCATAACCCACATCTGATTCAGAATCTTTTACCTCAACCACCAATGTCTTCTTTGAGTGGAAATCAACAATTCTATTCCAGGGGCTCTTATGAAAGTCACACCACTTCCAAGTATCTTTCTTCGTCTTCCCATTGTCCTTCTTTACTTGCAACTTGGACTAGTTTTCCTAAGGTTTCCCATATTTTCCCTGTCCTTTGTTCTATGGGTTATGGATGCCCTTTCCTTATTTCTATTGTGAAGGGTTACCAGACCCAAATGACCGCATATTTTGTTTCAACTTATGCTCGATTTTGATGGCATATCGATAGGTCACACCCAAGGATGAGATGTCCAAAAAATCCATTTATGTCTGGATGTATCTATGCAAACCATCGTAGTACTTAAGAACCATATTTCTCTTAGAATCATAGATACACATCTTGGTGAGAAAAGTATGGAAGACATTCGTGAACTCTAGCATTGTTTGGTCTCTTTCTTGCCATAGTGTGATCTGCCTTGTATACAAGTCATCATAACTTCCAGTAGGGTAGTATTGTTCATTAATAGAATCCCTAAAGGAACCCCAAGTGGGTGCAACTACAAATGAATTGGATCCCTATATTTCCTTTTTCTCTCAAAAAGTCTCCCATCAATATTTGACATGGGGAACGGCCTTTAGGAGCGCAAATGTAATCTTTTCTCTATTGGAAAAATTGTGGAAAGAAAAATACCCTTCTAGAAGGTTTAACCATTTATATATGGAATTATCATCTATTTGACCTTCAAATATAGGAATATCAAAATTGATGTGTACCTTGAAGGGGGTGGCATCTCCACTTGAGATGGATGTGTCACTTGTTGGCAGTCGTCAAAGGATTTGTGCAAAATTGTCCATCATTTTGTTCCTCTGTTGCTCAAGGCCTTCCTCGAGCAACATTTTGATAGGATCTCATGTCTCGTCATCTTTATTTTCACCCACCATAGACAGTTTCTTGGGTGTGTGAGAGAAGTTGTCCTCAAGAGAAACAATATCGAGACACAACTCTCTATACCCTCATCGCGTAGGGGACATGCATTAAAAAAATGACAAGGAGAACACTCCTTTGATACCACTAATACGGATTTATGAGCAGAAAAAAATTAAACCACATATTTGTAATATTAACATAGAGACACAATTAACAATAACAGAGATACAGTAAAACTTGGCTTCTATTAAATAATAAATATGCTAGAAACTATAAAATGCAGACTGAAACAAGCTTGCTAAAATGGTGGCAGCTTATCTCTGAGAAGAGATGTGACGGCTACGCTCATTCACAAGAATATGAGTAAAATGAGTCTCTGAAGGAATTTTTACAATAAACAATAATTCCAAAACCCTAGACATCCAAAAACCTAACTCTAGGAGATGAAGCGCCAAAAGTCATGTGGGTCCCGTTGGGGTAAGTTAGCACATCAACTTCTCGGATCGTAACGTTTGCATACGATCTCTATTTTGATGCCACGATAGCTCATTGGAAAGGTATTGATGATTATATTCATTTAGGGTTCTCAAGAAGATCCTTTTGTTTTCATTAAGGTGTTTGATCATGAAAAAATTGTCGTTTAGGCCCTCAAAATGGCCTTGAAAGTTCAGTAACCGAAAAACTGCTAAAAATAGTAAAATGCCAAAAACATGTTTTGATCCAGTTGGACAAGGTGGGTGGCCACCAAGATCCTCCTAGACCAATCCTCCCCCCTTAGGAAGCAATGGTCTCAATTTCATTGAGTTCCCCCATCAGATGAGGAATGTTTTGTTGAATTTGGCCTCGGGTGAGCCAATTTCCTTGGTGCAGGAGTTGCCCTACTTTAACAACCCGATAGAGTTGGATCCTATGTTGGAGAGTTCCCTTGACCTTTGTGTCCATGATCTGATCAGTGGATTCATGTTCCATGCAGTTAGGGATGAGATATGTTAGTGTTGATTTTTCTACTATCTCCAAGGTGTCCAATAATGGTGGGAAATAAGGCCGAAGGAGGTCCACATTGAATAGTGGGTGAAAGCCAACGAATGAGGGAAGGTTGAGCTCAAAATCATTGTCACCCACAGCCTTGGTGATGGTTTAGGGTCCATAACGGAGTGGAATAATCTTTTGATGAGGACCCGTAAAGTGTTCTTTCGACAAGTGAAACCAAACGTTTTCTCCCACCTGAAACTAGTGTGGCACCCAGTGTTGATCATGGTGTTGATTGTACTTGGAATTGGACTTCTATTAAATATCCTAAACCTATTGGCAGATGTTTTGGATCTGTTAAATGAATCGGGTGTCTTTGTCAAATCCAATTGGAGCATGCGAGGAGTCTTCCTGGGTGGACGGAAGGGCTAGTGGAACATCCATGGGACCCAATGGCTGAAATCCCAACCCCACCTGAAAGGGGATGTGTTTGGTTGATCTATGTGTGGTTATATTTTAGTTGTGATGAACATAGGAAGGACTCTCATCCCAGGTGCAAGGCTGGTTAGAATTGTACATGCGAAGGATGTGCACGATAATCCAGTTGATGACCTCAATTTGGCCATCTGTCTAGGGGTGAAAGGAGGTGGACTAGGTGAGCTTGGTGTCCAGCAGTGACCAAAGTCTCAACCAAAATGTGTTGAGGAACCAACTATCCTGATCTAAGATAATGGTTTATGGGATCTCAAAGTGTACCCACACTGTTCGAGGAAGATCTTGGCAGTGGCTTCCGTTGTGATTATTTTCTTGCAGGCGGCCATAATCACCATCTTAGAAAAGAGATCAACAACCAAAAACACACAGTCATTTCCCCACTTGGTGGATGGAAGGCCCGACATGTATTCCATTGAGATGGATTCCCAGGGCCTGTCAGGAATAGGCAGAGGAGTGTTCATGCCTTGTTTATTAAGGGCCAGTTTGGAAATTGTAACAACCCCATCATTATGACCACAAGCAATGCCAACAAGTGATTTTTTTTTTTTGTTTGAAGAAGGAAGGAAAAAACGGCAATAATTAGACCACACAACTTGATGACGAACACGACGTACGCAGATCAGGAAACAGACAACAACGACTCATCACACTAGCACATCATGCAACTGGGTGAAACATGTGAAAATCAAAGGTAGATGATATTAGCTACTTTCTCAACACAATCAAGACAATGCCTACAAGATAAAGGAAAACATAAACTTTCCAACACAATGGCTTTGACAACCAGTAACTAGAACCTTCCCGGTGAGAGAGAGACAACACAAGAGTTACAAAATAAGTACAACCATAAAAGCCACAGTCTCAACCACATTGGGTGGTGCATGATCCTAAGTCGGGTTATCATGTGTGCTTCTTGATCCATGCGCACAACAATCCAATCTCAAGAAATCATGTTTCCATGGTGTGATGGGCGCACTAGGGACCCATGTGCAACCAGACTAATTTCAACCCTTCGTCCCAACATAAAATCCAGCAATGCAACAACCTTACAAAAATACATTCAAAAATCAATAGGTCCTCATCTAGCTCTTTGTTGGGAAAACATTTAAGGCTGCTATAAGGTGATAATCCCAATACTTATAATCAACAATTAAGATTAATGTAAGGAAAAACCATTTTAGGAGATCAATGCATTAAACATATTTAACCCACTGATCTAAATGAAAAATCATTTTCTAATCCAATCGAAGGGGTAAATGCCTTACTCATAATTAGATCATCAATAACCAGATATAATGCCAAAGAAACTGAAACTATATATCGAATATAAATGTTTCAGTGCAACTGAAACAAACAGATTATTCGCATAATAAATATATCGAATACATTTGTAATTGTTGTGATTTTTCAATCAAATAATCGTTGTGATTGGGGTAAATGTTGTGAATAAAATGTGAATGTTGTGATTTGGGGGTAAATGTAGTAATTTATCTATCCATTATATCATTGTCCTTAAACAATATCGATTATCAAAAATTTGTTTTCTTTTACACAATAGTTTGTTGTCTTTTCAAAGGAATCGTAGCCTATGATGTCGTTGTCCCCTAAAAAAGAATTGATCATATTAAAGGAATAACATGGAGTTAACAATATATTTTAGAAAATCGCTATCCAATAATACAGGTGACTGCATCTATTACAAATCGTTGTCAACAATAATTAAACGTCATCTAACTGTGTATTCTCTATCTTAAAACATAAGGCTATTTATTACACAAAAATAATGTTATTTATTACACAATGGAATCGTTGTCATGTAACATAATGCTTATTTATTACACAACCACAATGTTATTTATTACACAAATAGAATCGTTGTCATATAACATAATGATGTAACACAAACATAATGCTATTTATAATCGTTGTCATAAAGATATATGTTAAATCGTTGTCAATAATAATAATAAATCTCTTGCACACATTATATATCCAATCGATGTCACTAATACTAATGAAGGATAATAATGATATTGTTGAGTAGAATATGATATGGCTGAGTGAAATGTGATATTGTTGGGTGTGATGATAATGATGTGCAATATATATCATTTTCACTAGAGTATAAATCGCTATCCAAACTGTGAATAGAGTATAAATCGCTATCCAAAATCAGAGTATAAAAATTGTTGTGCATTATTATATCATTGTCAATAGAGTATAATAACGTTGTGCATTATACCGCTGTCAATATATATCATTGTGCATTATCTCACTATGCATTATATCATTGTCAATAGAGTATATAATCATTGTGCATTATATTAAATTTTAGTCTAAAAATAATTACTGTCATACAACAATTTAAAATCAAATGTACATAGGCTTTCTCATTCAAAGTACGAATTTGTTGTCTATAGAATACTTATTGTATTAATCGTCGAGATTAAAAACATGATAATTGCGGAGTGAAAAATTGGGCGAAATTTGTTGTGTAGAAAGATGAAAATGTTGTGCAAATGAAGAAGTAAAATGTAGAGATCAAGAACACCAATTCGCTGGGAGAACATGCATAACGCAGGTCACCCTTATCTTAAGAAAAACATAGAGAATCAAGGGAAATTAATGTGTGAAGGTTCTACGTAGAGGCAAGGAAATTCACTGGTTTAAAATCCAGAATTTCTGTGAGTAACCAAACATAGAGAGAAAGGAATAAAAATAGTTGATTTGGGGGGGAAATCGTAGGAAAATTGTGTTCAACGGGGTTTGGTATCTACACATTTTATTTTTCTCAAAAGGAGACAGATTGTATATATAATTCATAATTCTTGTTTTTCGAATGGCAGTGATGTGTAACACCTTTTGGAAGGTAAAAATAAATTAAAAAACCCACCCCATTAATTATAATTAATCCAAGAAAGGAACAATACAACTAACAAGGGGTTTTCTATGGTACCTGCATTGCACTACATAATCTAGAAGGAAAATTGAATTTAGTGGCATCTACTACATAACCATCGTCTGATTTTTGTAATGGTGTAAACTCCTTACAGATGCCACTTAGAATATTGATTTAAGTTGTACCAAAAGTATCACTTGGTTTCTACCAACGTTGGGGTGAGTACACATCAACATGAATGAAATATTGATAAAAGAAGAATGCAGACATATCATAAAAAACACAGTCATTCAAATATATAAAACTGTAGTCCTTCAATGTAAAAAAAATGTAGTCATTCAATGTAAAAAATGTAGTCCTTCAATGTAAAAAAATGTAGTCATTCAATGTATAAAACACAGTCATTCAAGTATAAATTTGTTTCCCAAGATGCGGGTGATGAATCCAAGAAGAAAAATGAAGGGAAGTATAAGATCGCAACAAGAAACAATCAATCGCAGGAGTTAATAATTCACAAGGAAGGTGCAAGGATTAGAGATCAATCAGAAAGGAAAAACATAGAGATAAGTAAGGGATAGATAATTGGGCAAAAAAATTGTCCTTCACTAATCAACCATGCATAGGAAAGTAGGGCATTTGAATCTATAGGTCTTTAAACATCGAAGTGATGACCGATGATTCAGCTCCTAGCTAACCACTCAGGCATAGACCAATGACTAAAGGATAAGGGACAGAAGATAAGACACAAATTTCTTCGTAATAATAAATAAAATAAACACAAAAAAGTCATAGCAATCAGGGTTTGGGTTTGCCAAGAGAATCAATTCAAAACGCTGTGAGCATAAGGCTGGGATGAATTTAAGTTCTTTGATTATAAAACGCTGAGTAAACCACAATTCTTTACATAATAGAAGCACAGTAATGAAAGCGTAGGAAAAATATTAATATACCATTCAAAAATAAACGCATGTGTAACGTACCCAAAGGCAACAACTCTGAGTCATTGTCCTGCGCGCGCTCCATCCAGCTCCTGCCTGCCGACTGATGTGACCTCACTGGTACCTCCCAGCCAATTCTAGGGGTACTTTTCTTCCCCCTGATCCCCCCAATCCACAAAGGGGCCACGCACACAATACCAGAGAACCTCTAGCAGCCAACTCACCTCGCAAGGTCAAGCTACCACTTGTTACCCGAGATGGGTATCCCAACTCCCACAATATAAGTTCAGTGAAGACAAAAATTCAGCAATGTAACGTTACGCATAAAGATGAGATCCATAGTCCTCCTCCTCCATCCTTTTTATAGAGTTTTTAAGTAATTAGTTTCCCAAATTCTCCTTAAATTCTTTTTTCAGTTAATTAAATTCGAAAAATCTCCCCCGTACACATGTCACTCATCCCCTAGTTACACCAGAAAATTAAGTTTTATTAATTAATTAATTATCCCTATTTCCCTCACCCACATAAAAGCATTCCTAAAAACGCTCCTTTGTGTCCCAATATTCCCTTAAAAAACTTAATGACTTACACCTTACTAAATTCCTAGTTGAGTTCATAAAAAACAAGTTCCCAAGGAAAGATTCCTTACTAAGCTAGGCATTCAATTTTTTCTTTATGTTTCCCCTTTTCTTTAGGTTTCCCCTTTTTCTTTAAGTTTCCTATTTCTTTTAAGTTTCCCTCTTTTTCCTTTTTAACTAAAATTTTATTTAGAAAGTGTAGATGAAACAATCATTTACCCTTTTTCTTATTTAATTAAAAATTAATTTAGTAAGTGTAGATGAAACAATCATTTACCCTATTTTCTTTTTAACTAAAAATAAATTAGAAAAAATAGATAAAAACAACCATTTCCCTTTTTAAAATTTTAAACCTCCATGATAATTTGACTTTAATAAATTAATTTGAATTTCTTACCCCCCCTTCTCGTTACAAGTTTATTTATTATTATTTTTTTCACCACATGGTCTACTTAGACCTAGTTTTTAATTCTCTAAGTTGGGCGACATTTTTATTAGGGAAGAATGTTTTTTTTTTTTAATTCTTACTTATCACCTCATTCATTTTAAGGTCGACTAGGATTATTCACTTTACCAGTTAAAATTGTGACGTGCCCTTTAGGATGCACTAGGTGCTCCAAGGGTGTCACTCACCTCTTTCCATTTACTTGCACGATGTGCCCTTTAGGATGCACTACATGCTCCAAGGGTGCCACTCGCCTCTTTATGTTTTCCTTGCACGACGTGCCCTTTAGGATGCACTACGTGCTCCAATGGTGCCACTTACCTCTTGACTAACTTGGTAGACATCAAAAACCTCTGGAGTTAATACTCCACCAGGTGATCTTGTGGGAGACTAAGGGCCTCTAAGGAATAAGGTCCCTACCTTATTACGTGCCCCTTAGAATCATCGTGAGTAATTGTCACAGTCTTCCCTCATGACATCATGGGTCTTCTCGAACTAGGTAATCATTAACCTACAATTCAAGCCACAATGAGAGTGATAGTAGGTTGTGGTAGGGATGTTGTCCACACCTCTACCTCAAAGTCTCTGGTTGTCATGCGTGACCCCTCTACTCCACATGTGAGTTTGGTCAACAAGCTATCGTCAATCTGCATCATCAATGAATCATGTCAACAATAATAATAAATCATCATAACATCTAATCATATGTACATATGTCATATCAACGATAATCAAACCCTAATAATCAACTCCCTGACTTGATCCAAAGTCTAATGGGTTTCATCGATGCCTCTGCATCCTCAATGTCCAAATTCCTACACACTCAAGAGAACCCAGTCAATAGCACTTGTCTATGAAAAGACAACCAAAATAACATACCATCATATCTCATAATCATAATCAAATGACCAATAGTATAACAATCTGGATCACTTGTAAGCAAGTGTCCTCAAGTATAAGTTCACTCAGTGCACGTAAGAATGGGATGTTACAGCAATAGTGCAGGACTGGATATACTTGGTGACATCTGGCTAAAGTTTCATCCAGTAGAAATGTCGATGCAACTCTGCTATTGTATTTTCAATGCAGAACTTTCTTGCCACTCGACGGTAGTGAGCTTCCGAAATCATCTTCTCTTTCTTTCTTGATGGAATGCATAGATAGCCCAGATGGCACAACATCCCATCTTGAATATGGAATTTGGTGACAACTATTTTTGTGCCCAACATTTGGTACGTGTTGGAAAATTTAGGATCTGTCTCATAGAGGTGGGGTCATACGAAGGCCTCCTGGCCGCACAAATTGAGCACTTTGGTGAGTATCGCAACTAGAGGTCGATAGAGGAAATCAGCGACTCGATTGGTACTTTATGTTTTATACTTGATGTTGAGGTGGAACTATTGAAAATATGTGGACCACTTCTGATGGCGGTCATTCTTCAATTTCCCTTGTGTATGCATGAACTACAATATCTTATGATCAAATTGGATGATTGTCTCATTTCTAAGAATGTAATGCCTCCACTGGTGGCAGGCTTTCACAAAGGAGTACATTTATTTGTCGTAAGTAGGGTACTTATGAATGACATATGATAGTGTCTCACTATGATAGGCCATGGGGAGGTCGTGTTGAGTGATGATTGTGCTTAGAGCATCGTCTGAAGCATCTTTCTCGATCTCAAAGGGTTGTTGCAGGTCAAGTAATGAAAGTACTGGGTGGAGCACAAGCACTGCTTCAGATCATCGAACATTTTCTATTGGGACAGGCCCCACAAAAAATTTTCCTTACCACCACCTCTAGTTATTTGGCTGAGGGCTCATGCAACATGAGAGAATCCCAACATGAACCTTCAATATAAATTGGCAAGGCCTAAGAAGCTCTGAAGCTCAATGAGCGTGGTTTGGGATGGCTAGTCATGGATGACTTGAATATTGGCTGGATCAACACGTGCACCATGTGCATCAACAATGTAGCCTAGGTACTGGACCTTGTCCATGCCAAAGGAGCATTTTTCCAAGTTGGCATATAGCATGTGTTGTCGTAGAGTGTGCAGAACCTGTTGAATATGTTTCAAGTGTTCTTCCCAAGTCTTTTTGGAGACGAGGATGTCATCCAGATACATCACCATATAATAATTAGTGAAAGGCCGAAAGATATCATCCATCATCCACATGAAGTTTATTGGGGCATTTGTCAAACCAAAGGGCATGACTATCCATTCAAAAAGACCATATTTTGACTTGAAGGAAGTTTTCAAGACATCTGTTGGTTCTATTGGGACCTGATGGTATCCATACTTCAAATCAATCGTACTGAAGTATTTGGCCCCCTTGAGTTGATGAAGGAGTCAATTAAGGGAATCGGGTACCATTTCTTGACTGTAATTTTATTTAGAGCCCAGTAATCAATGCAAAGTCGTCAAGTCATGTATTTGTTTTGCACCAACACGATTAGGATTCCACAAGGTGATGATCTAGGTCAGATGCACCCCTTGTGGAGAAGTTCTTGGATCTGATGCTTGATCTCCTGATTTTCTGGCAGAGGGAAACAATAGACTGGCCCATTGGGTAGTGATGCATCGAGGGTCAAATTGATCGGTTGCTTGACCTAACAGTGCAGAGGTACCCCAGTAGGTGATGATAATATGTCTTTGTATTCTTCCACGACCTTATCCACTTGCTTCTACTGCATGGATAGGTCATACACGGAAGCCATGAATGTAGCTACAACCTTTCAATCACTCTGAGAGAAAATCACGAAGAAGACAAACTTCTTAGTCTCATAAATGACCTTCTTGCATTGCTTGGTAGAGATCAAGGAAATAACACTAGGTGGGACTAGCTCGGGTATCCTGTACAATTTTCTATTCAATATAATAATAAAAATACGAGGCCTAGATGCATATACAACATGGTGTTTCCATAAATAAGGTTGGCCCAAAAGAACATCACAAAATTCAACGGGCGCAACATCAAACAATACCTCATATTTGAATGGCTTAATGTAGTATGACATGCAACATTGTTGGCTGACACGAAGATCGCTTCTTTGATAGAGCCATCCAATGGTGTAGGATTGTGGGTGCACCGTTGTCAACAGGGCTAGTCGCTTGATGACCTCTGCTGAGATGAGGTTATTCTAGCTACCGCTATCAACGATGAATTGCAATGGAGTGTGTTTTACCCACATCTGTGAATGAAATAGGTACTTGCCTTCCTTTGGCTCATTAGGTTCATCAAGATGGATCTTGTGGTAGCTACTAGCACTGAGAATCACACTCAGATTGCAAGAGGATAAGCCCAACACCCACCAAAATATTTGTAAATGTAAATGTGTGATTAAAGGTCAAATGCACAAAACTCATAATAAGAATGTTTTAACTCAGAAATCTGGGCTAGCATGCAGAAGAAAATGAGGTCTTGATTAACTTTAGTTAGTGACTTAGGGGAAAAGTGAATAGTAGGTGTTGATTAAGGTTGGTTTTCATTGATGTCAACCCTTGAAGAAAGACCCGCAGCACAAATTTTTGGGTAATGGACCCAATAGTGTTTGATGTAAATATGACTCATTATTTTTTTTTCATGGTTGATAAGAAGTAAATATGGATGAATTCCAAAGTGGTCCCGTTATGGTGAAAGCCCTCACGGGAAGACGCTTTGTGGAGTAAGAGAACCCATGCTTAATTATGGAATAATGAGATGAAGGAAAGTGAATTTGTTAGGGAAAATATCCTATATGGATAGTTCTTTTCATGTCATTTCCGGTGGTATGTGGAACGTCACATAATTCCTCACGGTTAGAGAGTTATGGCCATGAGAAGCTGGAGACCCAAGGTTTGGGTAATGGACCCAAGTTTGTTTGATGGGAAATGGTATGAGTTATGATATATTTTTAGATAATACTATTCTATATGGATAGTACATGTCATGCCATTTCTGGTGGTATGTATAACGTCACATAACTCCTCACGGTTTGAGAGTTATGGCCTTACGAAGTTGGAGGACCCTCATATGTCATCTAGAAGCCCCAAAAGGTCAAAGTA
>JASDQU010322847.1:0-13022 GCA_032191745.1 Picea mariana | reverse complement strand
TTAGTAAGGTATCTAGCATTTACGAACTTTCTAATTTAAAATGAACTAGCAAATTAATAATGGGGAAAGTCATTAAAACCTGTAAGGTAATTTGGGGACACCTAGGAGCGATTCTAGGAGTGACTCTAGGCGGGTGAGGGAAATAAGGGTAATTGATTAATTAAATAAATTAGTTTTTGGAGGAATGAAGGGGATGGGTGACACATGTACGGGGAGGAATTTTTATGAATTAATTTATTAAACATTAAATAAAATGGGATTTGGGAAAGTAAGGGACTTTGAAACTCTATATAATGGAGGGAGGAAATAGATGAGGGATGTCTTTGGTTTGTGTAACGTTACGCTGCAAAAATATCTACTTGACTGACATATCTTGCGGGAGTTGGGATAACTAGCTCGGCCTTGCAAGGCGAGATAGGAGCTAGTTGAATCTCTAGATAGTGTGCGTGGCCCCTTTACGGCTCGGGGGGATAAGGGGGAAGAAGAGTACCCCTAGCGTTGGCTGGGAGGTACTGGTGTAGTCTCATCGGTCGGAAAGTGTGGTTTAAACAAAGAACATGGGACATCAACTCAAAGCATGCGATCAGGCAATGGTACACTTTATTTATTTTTGCATAGTAGATTGTAGTAGGATTTATGCTTTGGATCTGCATGTTTAATTGGGTAAGTAATTTGATTGTCTTAGCGTTCTAGTTGATGACTAAATTTTTTTCCATAGCCTATAGTTCGATGATTGATTGACTCCCATGGCCTTCAATTCTCGGCATGTATTGACTGCCCTGTGGTGTATTGATTTTTGAATATTGTGGTTGTTTTTGCCTTTCGTCCCTAGCTCACTAGTCCTCGCTTGAGCAGTCGGCCAGGAGCCTGATCTACGATCGTCGCTTTGGCATTAATAGACCTATGGATCTCAACGCCCTACTTTTCTGTGCGTGGATGATGAGAGAAGGAAATTCATGTCAGTCGTCTACCTTTGTTATTGTCCATGGATGATTGTTTGACTCGTGCCATCTAGTAAAGAACTATGCATATGGATTATCTTGAATCTTGGTGGGTTTTTTTCTGTGCCTTGACTGATAGAATCCCTGCGATCATTTCAATGACTTTTCCCATTGGATCCTTGTGTTTCTCTTACTGTTGTCTGTGTTGTATTGGTATTCTGGCAAAAGAAAAATGAATTGATTTCATGTATGCATTTTTGTATTGGTAACCTAGAATGGAAAAACATTTTTATTTGTTATTCCTGTCTGCATTTTTATATTTGGTATTTTGGCAATGGAAAAATGAATTGATTTCATGTCTGCATTTTTGTATTGGTATCCTGGAATGGAAAAACACTTTTATTTGTTATTCCTGTCTAGGTGGTACACTTGATTGACAACCTTTTTGACTAAGCCTTCCCTCAAATAACAACTAATGATTTTACATTCACTGGCCGTATTCACAATTTATATCCAACAAATCTTTTATTTATTTACAGTTAAAGATGGGTCAATGAATTCTGGTGATAATTGCCCACGATTTTTTTACTTACCCAGAGATTTATGTAACCCTTAAACTGTGTTTTTGCTATGAGAAAGACAGTTTTCTATAGTGTAGTGGTGGTGGTTAATGGCATAAATTTCCCCTTTGATGTTCAACAACGTTTTTAGTTATCATGTGGATTTGATAGTGAAACCATGCCTTGGATGGCAACGATTTTCCTCACTGAATGTTGGTGATCTCATTGTCGATTGACAGTGAAATCATGCCTTGGATGGCAGTGATTTGCCTCATTGAGTGCTAGTGATCTCATTGTCGATTGACAGTGAAATCGTGCATTGGATGGCAGTGATTTTCCTCACTGAGTGTTGGTGATATCATTTTCGATTGACAGTGAAATCGTTCCTTGGATGGCAGTGATTTTCCTCACTGAATGCTAGCGATTTCATTGTCGAATTGACAGTGAATTCGTGCCTTGGATGGTAGATAATTTTCCTCATTAAATGATGTAGTTTATATACCTTTATTGAAAGCGAATATGTTCCTTGAATGACAACATATTTCATCTTGTTGCCCGTATTTTTATACCTTCTTTGAATGCATTTTTTTTTTCTTACTGAAATTGTCAGAATTGGTTGCTGCATTGACTGAGTGTTTCCCCTGTGAACGACTGCATTTTACCCCTGTGTCTATGATTTTACTTTACCTATGGCTCAAATTTAGACCTACCGGCCTTGGGTTTAAGTTTGTTTTTTCCTTATTGGTACACCAACTTTAATACTTATTGGATTATATTACCTCAACGATTGAGAATTGGTATGGCTGTAATTGTGCAATGCCATTGGATAGCTAATTTAATTCATGAGTAGATTAGTTATTTGTATGCATTTGAACAGTCAACATTGCTATTTATATCTAAGACAACTTCAGTTTATTATTGAGTAATAGACGTTCTTGGCATTTGAATTAATACCAATTGCTTCAATGTATTTGTTTTTGGACAACGTCCCCCTTTTTTCTTATTTAGCAATGATAATTATTGTTGTAGGGTATCTTGTAACAATGGCATCAAGTGCATTGTGTGGCTCCGAATGACATCTAATCATGATCAGGAATTTAGCATTTAAATCTCATTAAATGTATGCAACAATTAAACCTATTTAGATGAATATGGCATTAATCCCATTAAATACTTATGACAGTAAATCTCATTGATTGTGTATGGCATTAATTTCTCCTTGAATGTATAGCGACCTTTCGTGTAACGTGTAGCTTGATTTTTAGGGATTTTATAGCTTGTAATGAATATCTTGGTTGTATGTAATGTTTATCTTGTTTTAAGTAGTGCTTAAAAATAGCATTAACTCTCGTTGAATAACATCGAGGTGAAATTTATTCATAAATAACAAGATAGTATAACAATTCCTCGAATTTCGTCATTTGGCTTTTATTTTGACCTTAGTATCTTGGAACAACTCAACCTTCACACATAGACTACCGGCTTACCAGTTATTGTATGGGTGGTTAACGAAGTCAAGTTTTTCCTTGTGTCTTCCCTCAATGTCTTCCTCTAGCATCTCGTCAACCTGTTGTCAGGGTATGGGCATGGGTCTCTTATCAGTATTCGACTCATAGCGCGTCAGATTCACTAGAGTCCTCAGTCTAGATAGGATGTGTGGTACCAAGGTTATTGACGCACCTATCACCTAGGGACGACATGATTCCTGATGTGGAGATCATGGCATGCCCTATTGGATAGTGGAGATCGAGAACTTGGCCAGATTTGATGCGTTCTATGTGAGTGTTGTCGAGCATTGTAAGTTGCTTTAGGCGCATGGGTGGAACGCCTTCATGCATTTGGTTCACACACCTTGAGGTTTTAGTCTTGGTTCGTCAAGGCCATGGTGTCAGGATGGGGATGGTGTCTCTTATCTTGTAGGCGAGGTCGTGTTTGCGTCGGGCGAGTAGTCTTTTTCTCCTTGTTGTTCTTCACACGTTTCGCCTAGTTGCACTGGAGCCATTGCGTGGAGTCATAATTGCCTATTGCCCGGACTGTGTTCTTGTGTTCATAGTCAATTGTGTGGTTAACTATTGTTGTCATATCCTCTTGCCTTTCACAAAAAAAAAAAAATTGTACTTTTGTTTCGCTTGAGTCATGACCGAGTGGACGTTACAAATTACTATCTTAAAAATTCATTAAAGGAGTTAATGGATGACCAATCTTATGATTAACAAGCAAAATATATTCAGATGATAAATTACATCACCAAGTATAGAAACAAAAAGGAATTCTGTAATCTATCCCCGCCCCTGATCTGGTGTGCATAAAAATTTGAAATTCATTCCAGACCTCAATCCGTCCCTCCATCCAGACCTTAATTCAACCCTCAATCCGAAACTTAATCCTATCCTAGATCTAACACTAATTTCTGATAATTTAAATTAATTTCAAGTGCAATAGAAACGATTTTTATTATTTGTATAGCTTTAGAGGAAGGGACAATAATTTGATGCAAGATCTGTCAAGAAGTGGCAATGATAGGTAAGAGGTGAGTGAATGGGTATACGCCAAGCCAATCAAATAATTACAAAACTCACCCTTCTTGGTGTTAATTCTATGAATGTTACCACTGTTTTAAAACGTGGAAAATCAATACAAAAAAAATTAACTGGGATGGGAAAACCAAACACAAACAGATTAAATAAAACTACTTTTTTCGAGAGAGATGTTGTTATACATAACTTAATCTAACCCCTGATCTATTCCTAAATTTATGAAAAAATCGAATTTAAAATTTGAAGGAAGCGAATCGATTTCGGAGTGGTTAATCGTTAAGGAAAGGAAAGTAAATAAATACAGAAGCACTCAGGAAGGTCAAGTTATTTGTTGTAGCCCCAAATTTGCTCCACGAATTCTAATACTTAAAAATTAAAATTGGGAAAAATAAAAATAAACAAAACAATAAACGCTCAATTGAATTATGGGATTGTTTTCTAAAAGACAACAAATGAAATCCACAACTACAGAGTTGCAATCTTGAAAACAATAACTAAAGAATAGATTCAAAAGCTTCTACAGGTTGGACAATAAATAAAGGTTTTCAAAAATAGAAGTCGCAATCTGATAATGGCAGAGATTCAAGGCACAAAAAGAAAATTGTTCAAGGTGTCCACTGACTAACAGGAAGATTTAGGATTGAATCAAGGAGACTAACCCACAAATTTTATGTATCAAAACGATTTTAAAGGTTCCGTTAGCACTAGGAGTAACCTTCAGATTGCATGGAAGGAAAGCCCAGTACCCATCAAGTTGTAAGTGAATGTAAGGGTGTTTAAAGGGTCAAATGGAAAAGGACTCAAGTGATAATATTCTAACTCAGATAACATGGCTAGCATGCACCAAAAATTAAGGTCTTGGATAAATTCAATCAGCAGTTTGGGAGTAAGTATGAGTAGAAGGAAGACTTGAATGAGAGAAGTGTAGGGGCTGCTGTAAACATCAGGTCCACAAAAGCCTAAAGAGGAAAGTTTCTTAACACAAGATCTTCTTGAACTGAGAAACTAAGGAAGATAAATAAACATCATGATAACATAATGATCAAACATCCATCATAACATCACAACAATATTTAATGTGAATCATTCAAAGCATGAACATTTAGCAACATAAGCAAATAGACTGAAAGAGAAGCTGATTTCTATTAGTCAAAAAGTCTTAAGTCCAGTACATCACTAGATCACAATTACTTCATCAAAATATTACAGTATAAGGGAGCCTTGCTCAACCATCCAAACCTACTAAAGAAAATGATCTATCTATTTATAAAAAAAGGGAGGAAACAACTGGAGGTATGAGCTGGCGTCCTTCCCTTGAAAAACTCTAAACATTTATTTGATCTAACATCTTATCTAACCACCTATTCTATAAAACAGGAAAATGTTGGTGACTAATCCAATTGAAATAGAGGCTTCAGTCACTTCAAAATCCAAATCACCAACCTTGGTTTTCTTTCCATCAAACTGTAGTGAAAACTGTCTTGCTACCTCTGGATGGCCTCTCTGCAGGTTCTGATAGAAAGAGAGGCACCCTACTCTTTGAAAGAACTCTCTCACTATGGGTTTTGTATCAAAAGGATGCATATCCACCAGTTCTGTTCTGACCACCTTTCCACCTTTTTGTGTCTTCCTCAATCGAGGAGTCTCCATGGCTCAAAATGAGGGCTTTTAAGAAGCTTAAGTGATGGTAATGACCAGGAAGGATTTCAATCGGGCTTCAGATATAAGGCTGACCCTTTTGGAAAGACTGATGCTAGTAGGTCAAGCTTGATTTTAGGAATTAAAACCTTAGGCTTGTATAGGTATTCTAGAGTGTAATTAGTGAGGAGGTAGTCTGAATTTGTCCCTCTGAAATTGAGTGAAAACGCCAAACCCCAAGGTGAAAGGAGGAAAGGAAAACATAGATTTTCTGAGCATCTCCTCTGGGTAGTGCAACACATACATAGAGGATAGGCTATTTACAGGCTTGCAACTTCAATGGTTAAAGAAAACAAAAGTGATTAGACCATAGATACAGGCAAATAAATTTACAGGTCCGAAGAGGAGAAAAATAAGGTTACTACTATGCAAGCTTAGCAAAACGAAAACCCAAGCACAAATTTCCTGTGAAAATTAATACACAAAGGAGGTAACATGGGATACCTGTGTAGTAGACACCTGTTGAGATCTTCAACACAATCTTAGGATGAACTTTGAGAAAACCTCGACCCTGGAATCTTTCTCAGCATAAGATTTGGTTGACATGTGTTCGTCTAATCATAACTTAAGAATTTGTGCAGCACAACACTGTTGAGGTTTTCAAAATTAGAAATTGTTACCAAGGCTCATAAATGCAATATATTTGAATGCGTCTTTAATTGACTTCTGGCACTGAAAACAATGGACATGACATCAGTCGTGAAAATCATGGCTCGAGGTGGAAGTGTGATGAATGTGATAGGCGCTACAAAATTGCCTGATGCGTAGGCAACACATCCACTACAAAATATGATTAGATAGGTAAGCGAGGACGTTGAGGTATGCCTATGAGGTCATGAGTGAGGAGGAAGGTGTGTCACATCAGTTTAGTAATGGGAGGGATCGACCTAGGGACAAGTGATGAAGGGGACCCAAATAAAACATGAGATAAAAATGGTTCAAGGATCAAAAATCGATTTGAGGATGAAATTAGAGCTAAGACTCAAAATATTTAATCATCCAAGGGGTCCTACCAATCATAAATTTTAAAGGGATGAGACCTTAAAAGAAAATATAAAATCTAAGGCTTTAAAAAGATTAAAAACAAACTAAAAGACCTAAGGCAATTTAGTGTGATAACATTGTCTCCACAGGGATGACATGCCCCCCACGGGCTGTCAAGAATGAGTAGATACAGTGTCATATCCTAGGGCTATGGGGTCAGTTATTGAAACAAAAATAAAAAGAGAATGATGTTTACAATGACATGAAGTTCCACTCAAGGCTCAAGCAAAGTACTTTTTCAGGAAATTCCCATTGTCAGGGCCACCAAAAACCTCTTCATTCTCCATATTCTGCAACTTGAAAGTGTTATTAGAGAATACCTTAGAGATTTTGAAGGATCGATCCATAAAGATTCGAATTTACCGTTCTTTCCTTTATCTTACTTCGATGCATCCAACTTGAGCACCAAATCACCCAATTGAAAGTCCTCTTTGTTCACCTTTTTTTCAAAAGCCCGTTGATCTTCAGTTGATGGTCAACTTATTTGTCTACAATCTACTTTCGGGTCTTCTGCACTTCAACTAGCTGCTGAATCCTTCTGATCATATGATCAGGTTCCCCTTGATAATCTTGGAAGAATTTTTCCACAGGTAAGGAAAGATGAGAAGGAAAAACTGCCTCAACTCCATACACTAGCTGAAAAGGGGAAAGTCCCAAGGACCTTTTCACTGTCACTCTGTCAGCCCATAGAGAAAATTTGAGTTTCGAATCCCATGCCTTTTTGTTATCCTCTAACATATTTTTAATGATATTTATAATTCTTTTGTTCGAGGATTATGCAAGCATGTTTCCCTGTGGATAGTAAGGGGCAGAATGAATCAAAGTGATTCCAATATGTTCATAGAACTAAATTTATGGTTCAGCCTTGAATGATGTAGCATTATCAGTGACGATTTTTTCGGGACACCCAAACCTTGCTATGATGTATTCCAGGAAACCAATGATCACTTTATGTGAAGCATTCCTTATGGGAATAACTTCAATCCATTTAATAAATTAATGTATAGCAGTCAAGATCCATCTATGTTGAGCACTAGAAGTGGGATGGATTTCCCCGATAAAATCTAGGCCTCACTGCAGGAAGGGTCCTGAGGCTGCCACATGCTTTAATGGCAAAGACTTAAGTTGTTGCTTCTCGGAGAACTTTTGACACTTAGCACAGGCTCTAATCTTAGAACAAACATCAGTAAACAAACTGGGACAGAAGTACCCATCCCTGAGGATCTTGTATGTCATGGTTCTCCAATAATGATGCCCCCCACATAAACTGTCATGAAAATCAGACATAATCTTTTCGGCTTCTTGGGGATCTAGGCATCTCAAAAGCACTCCTAATGGATCCTTCCAATACAAAATTTGATCAAAAAGGAAGTACTTTATTGATTTGAGTTTTAACGCCCTCACCTTGTTCCTTTCCATACCACTTGGGGGATGTAAATTTTGCAGAAAAAATATAATGTCCTTGTACCAACTGCAATTTTCCAATGTAGAAATGACTTGAGGACCTTTATCATTCATCTCAGCTTGTTGATTTTCTAAACATGAGTGAATGAAACTCAACCCCAATGTTGAGCAATTTGATTCAGCCAAGAGCTTGGTCAAACCTTGGCCTTTAACCAATTTTGTGGGCATAATCTCCAAATCTAATTCAATTAGTTTAGCAATCCACTTGCTTCTTTTTCCGTCTATATCAAGCCGAATAAGAATTTATTTTACAACAACCGATGGGACATATGCAATAACTCTTGAATGCAAGACATAAAATCCGAAGGACTTAAGAGATTTAACCAGTACATAGGCTTGTTTGTCCATAATGTCATACTTTAGTTCAACATCTCTCAATGCCCTACTGAAAAAGGCAATGGGTTGCTCTAAGCCTTCAACATTCTTTTGCAATAGGACTGTTGCTACTGTATCAAAAGAGGCAAAAGGAAAAATAAGAAAGTTCCTGGAGTAGTCGGGGCTGACAAGAACTAGGGATTCTATTAAGGATTTCTTTATTTGATCAAAAGAATCACAGACCTCAACAATCCATTTGATTTCACTATCCTTCCTCAGCATGGCCGTGATATACTCAACTAACTCAACAAAATTTGACACAAATATTATCTAAAAGTTGATTTTTCCCAGAAAAGATTGTACCTCTTTTTTAGATCTAGGGAGTGACAAAGTTTGTATAGCCTCAAACTTGCTGGAATCAATCCTTACCCCTTCAGCTGACACGATATGCCCCAATAATTTTCCTTCTTTCATGGCAAACAATGATTTTTTTGGATTCAAAGAGAGGCCAAATTTTCTGCATTTCAAGAAAACCTTTCTTAAATGAATACAATGTTCCTTATCAGACTGAGAATACACAGTTATGTCATCTAAATAGATAACACCAAACTTATCCTTTTCTCCAATAAATGCTATGTCCATAGCTCGATAAAAAGTTTCCCCTGTGTTCATCAAACCAAAGGGCATCTTGGCGTACATAAATGTCCCCCAAGGAGTGGTAAAGGCCGTCTTCTCCCTGTCTTCTCGAAAAACAAATACCTAATTGTATCCAAAAAATCCATCAACCATAGACATCATGGTTGCTCCTGTCACCTTCTGTAATATGTGCCCCATCTTGGGTAAAGGATAATTATCCTTCTTTAAGCTTCTGTTAAGGTTTCTGAAATCAACACAAAGTCTGATTTCTCCATTCTTTTTTCTTACTAGACAAAATTGGCTACCCATTCAAAATACCTCAAAGGAATGATAATTTTTTCATAAAAAATCTTCTTAACTTCTTTCTCCATGACAGGCAACAACATAGGATTGATTTGCCTCAACTTTTCCCTAAAGGGTTTGGTGTTTTCTTTTAATGGGATCTTGTGCTCTATTATGGTTGTGTCATAAGTTTTGAGGTATTCATAAGTCCAAGCGAATACATCAACAAATTCTTTCAACAACTTAGTATATTCTTCACTCTGCTTTTCTGATAGGCTGCTTGACAGTTTGACATATTTTGGATCCCTTTCAGTGCCCACATTGCACTCAGTTATATTTGCATCATTAGTGAATACCTTCCCTTTCAATTCCACATCATTCTCATCAAATAATATTTCCAAAGGAACCAGTCCCTTTGGTATATGATTGCTAGGCAATTGCACAATATGATGATTAGTAATTTTATTGAGGAAAACATCAGCATGAGGAGTGACTTTTGAATCATGATCCTGATTAATGTGTAATGCAAAAAATTCATCAATAGTCTCAAGAAATTTTTTAAGTTCTAAATCATCTTCGAACACCTTCCAATATTTTACATTGTCTGGTATAGAAGGTCTGTATTTGACTTCTACATCATACTTGATTTTTGGTGGTATAGGAATTCTGAAGTTGCTTGCTGATACAGCCAAAGAATCAACCATGGTATTCTCTTCTCTAGGAATGAATGATATATTAAAAGAAGAGAAAAAATTGTCCACCAAATCCCACACTTCATTTATGTAAGATCTAATCCTAGGATGCTTTTTCTAATAAAGATTTTTAATTTGATGTACTATCAATTCAGCATCCCCAAATATTGACAACTCTTGTATCCCCATGTCTTTAGCTTCCCTCAAACCCAAGACAAGAGCCTCATACTCTGCCACATTATTAGTAGTCTCAAATTCTAGTTTATATGACAAATATATAGTTTCTTGAGTCTATGAGACAAAGATCACACCGGTACTAGCCCCTTCCTTGGAAGAGGCTCCATCAAATAACATCTTCCAGACAGAAGTGGTTAGAAAAGGCTCTTCAGAAAATTTGATGGACTTTTTTCTGATTTCTAAAGGGGCTTCAAGAGCATCACTGAGCTGCAAAATACTAGATCCCAGATCTGTGTCAAAAGGAAAAACAAGGTGATTTGTGGGGTTTGCTTCATCACTAATGATTTAATCCAATTGAGCTTCCCTGTAAAGTCTTCTATGCTCTCCCCCAAAAACAAGAATAGTAGCATAAGAGAGATCCATATGCAAGGTTCCCCCAAGTCTTTTTATCCAGGACCTTGACAATAGCATGCTAAACTTGGGGGGAACATCAACAACTATGATATCCATAAGTATACTCTTCATGGGCAACTGAAATAAGGTCACCACCATATCCTTAATGAATCCAAGACACTTGAATTTTCTAGAGTCAAAAGAATATAACTCATGATAAGTCTTTGTGACCTCTAACCCAAGTTCATCCATAACAGATTTTGGCATAAGATTGTGGAATGCCCCTGAATCCATGAGACAATTGTGTAGCACCTTATCATGTATATTCAGTGAAGTATAGAAAGGTGGGGATGAGTCATCTCTGTCTTCTATCAAAGAACCTAAAATCACCATTGTTTTTTCATCTTGAAGATTTATTGAGTCAGTGGCATTTGAAGACGATTCTGGATGTAACATTTTGGATAAATATTTTTTAAAATCCTCATTTTTTATCCATTACAAAAAAGGTATAGGGATCTTTATTTTCTGGATCTCATTCTCAAAACTAAAGGAACAGGAAGGCTTCAAAATATATTTGGTTTCAGAAGGAGTATTTCTGATCAGAACTTGTCGGTTTTGAAAGTATTTTTCCTTGCCTCTCACTGTCACAGCCTTGGTAGAATATTCTTTTTTCATAGGTTGATTAGGGGCATCAGTTTTTTCTTCATTCTTCTTAGATATTAGATTATATCTACTAGGATTTTCCTTTTCTTTCTCTCCCTTTCTTAACTCATATATTTGAATATCCATTAACGATTGCTCATAAGAGGATTGAGTCAAGTGTGGGGATGGGGATGTATCACCTAAGCAGTGAATGTCAGGATCAACTCCTACCTCCTCTTCTTCTGCATCAGCCACCAAATTATTTTACATAGGAGATTGTACCCTCTGATCATCTCTCTCTCTATTTCTAGAATCTCTAGAAAAGACTTGGGGAGCGTTATTTGGTCTGCTGTAGTTACCTCTTTTATCATTGTTTTGAGCATTTCTATATGTCTGTTTCCCTTCTGATTTTAATTTCTCAATTTCAGTGGAAAGGGATTTTACTAATTTGGTCAACTCATCTACTTGAGAATGGACAACATATGAATTAGAAGTTGAAGCTTCAACTTTTCTTTTTCTCCTATCCCTATCAAGTTTCCCCTTGAGCTTATTTGATGCCACTATGTTGGATTCTACCTCTAAGGAAACAACTTTCATATGAACCAAAGAAGGTGACCTTATTTCTCTCAAAAGGGGGAAGAATTCATAATCAAATGCACTGGCATAAATGATTTTTTCCATCGTTTCAGTGGGTTTGATCTCATCAGCGATATTCTTGTACATTTTGTTAAATCTTTTAGAAAAGTCAGAGACAGACTCTGCTTCTTTCCTTTTCAAAGATCCAAATTCGGTGATGTAGTATAAAAAATCCTTTTTGTCACCCCAATGCCTCAAGAAGGATTCATAAAATGTCTCAATACTAGTAATGGATCCAGGGGCTAGACCCCTAAACCACTTCCTAGCCTCACCAAAAAGGCTTTGGATGAAAACCCTCATCCAAACATCTTCATTTTCAATATTTTGGTTATCTACATAGCTGTAGAAAGCAACAAGATGTTCCTTAACTGTTACATCTTCTTCTCCTGTGAACTTAGGCATGTATTTGAAATAATCTCCAGGAGGGAGAGCATTCACTGGATGAGGTAAGACTAGAGGAGCATATCTGGAAACCACTATGGAATCCATCCTATTTGCAGGGGTGTTAACAATTTCCATTTGATTTTGGATTCTTGGTGAACAAAAAGGAGAAGGAAACTTGACTGTGTGCAGAGTTGGAGAGGAAGGAATAGATAAAGTGGGGGTTTTAGTTTTCACAATAGGAGACTGAGTCTTGGAAGAGGATGGTAAGGTCTGAGAGGGAGATGAAGTTCCTACTTCTTTGGCAGCAAAAGTTTTAACAGAAAGAGGTGTAGCAAAACCTAAAGTAGGGAAATATTCAAAACTATCAAGACTGAAACACTTCTCAATATCAGGGGAAGATAATATATCAATGTTTTCTTCTTTCAATTTAATTTCAAAGGAAGAGTATTCAATAGGAAAGTTCAAAATAGAGTTTTTTAGATACTTCAGTAGAAGATAAAGGAAGCTTACCTGATAAAACAGCTAGAGTATCAAGAGTAGAATCAGGCAACTGACTAGAAGCACTTGTAGCAACAGTAGAAAAATGTTTTTGAGAAGATCTTCCCTTGTTTATTATCTTCT
>JASDQU010322843.1:0-12970 GCA_032191745.1 Picea mariana | reverse complement strand
ATCTAAATACATTTAAATTTTTATTCAAATCAAGTCTTTCTTCTAAATTCCCTTAAATTATAAACTCTAACACTACACTGAATCATTGAAAAAATTATTTAATTGTAATTTGAATCTTTAATGTGTATTTTTTTAGTTATTGAACATAACTGAAAATCAATATAAATTAGGTATATTATTTAATGCCCGATAAATTGTTAAAATAGTGCACTAATGACTACAAAATTCACAAAGAAAACAAAGCAAAACTTGCATCAATTAATCTTCGAATAGACAAAGTTGGATATAATATCATTACTAACAAGGGTGTGCTTTCTTTTTTATGATGAACGAAGGAATTGACCGCCACATCATTATAGTCATACATTAGTTGCACTTACTCCATGTGGTAAATGTATAGTCCTGCTAGTTGAACCGATGGTAATTATGCCGAAAGGCGTACACCTATTGGAAATGAGTACATTTAATGATCTTTTAACCATAAATTTTAATCGTATGGTTATCAATTGAAGAGGTTGGCATATTCTTTGTCATCCTTCAAAGTCAATGAATGAGATCTCATGTTCATAACTTTCTAGCATTTTTTAATGCATCCATTAACCTGTTTACTTTTTAACATTTACTTAATATGATTAAGAAAAATTAGCAAACTTACTTGAAATTATAAATTTACTTCACTATTAACTTTTTTTGTTTTATAATATTAGATTTACATTTCAGCCACATTTTAGCCATATCTCCCATAAGAATGGCCATATTAGCAAGCAGTTTCATATTCTGGGGAGCTTAATGAATTCATAAAGAAAATCGTGGCTAGAGTAATAAATTTCGTTTGTTTTCATGAAATAGCTCCCCTTTAATGTGGGAGACATCGCATTTGGAATTTATTTAAAAAAAATCCTCAGGTTTTGAGCTGTAAATGGAAATCCTATCTTCTCAGAATATATCCTTCGCGGTTCCAAAAGAGGGTGTGGCATAGAGTGAATTGGTGACAGGTTTTGAGCTGTAAATGGAAATCTTGTCTTCTCATAATATATCCTTCGCAGTTCCAAAAGCGGGCATGGAATAGAGCAAACTGCTAATAGGTTTTGAGCTGTAAATGGAAATCCTATCTTCTTAGAATATATCCTTCGTAGTTCCAAAAGCGAATGTGACATAGAGAAAATTGGTGTCAAAGATGTTTGGATTTAACTTCTTGAATTTGTGAATTTTAATGGGATGAGCCTCGGAAAGCTTTGGTTTTGTTTTCAGATATTCAAAGATGTTCTTTTCTAATTTAAATGTGGTTTAAATGCATGATATGGTGAAGCTTTTTAAATATTCTCTTCTTTTATGAATGCAACCATACATGTTTCTTCCCTTTTCAACTCCGCTAGCCTTTGTTCTGTACGCTTCTGAAACGAAACATGTAACCATTTTATTAATTTATACATCTTCTCTAAGTGTGACCCTATTCACAGCGTGGATGAACATGTTCGACTAGGCGTATTCTTGTCGCTCCAAAGGAATCAAATTAAAATGAAAGCTTAAGTTATGATTTAATAAATTATTAGATCTGGTATTAATCATTTTGCTACAATGTATTCACAGATGATATATAGGCTCCCTTCTGTTAGGCAGAATTATCAATGTGCTGGGAAAAATAAGGTTAGAGTTATACTAGCACAACCGCAATGAATATCGATAGCATATTTCATTTACAAACTCTATTTAGGGTTTATGCTAGGGTTTGTAAATTAATTATTCCTTTCGGCGTACATCAGTCACACTTATGTGGTTGTGCTAATCGATAACTACCTTGCAAAGTTTGAAATTCTTTTCAAAGCAATTCTCAAGCTCAAACTCTCTCACTATGGTAATGCGAGTATGTCTAAATGGAGGAGAAAATTCTCTGAACTTCAGTGCGCGGAAAAATTCTGTGTTGCGTAGTTGTAAATACTGCGAGCCACAAAACTTTGTGACTAAATTCTAAGGACTTACCACGTAGTTCACATGCATGCATGATTTAATGCACTTTGTGAAAATAAAACTTAATGAAATGATTTCTTCACACAGTGTTAATATTTAACACATACATTATGCTACTCTTTAACACATGAATTCATAAACCTAACAGAAACTGAGAAATACTCGCGAGTATGTCAAGAACATAATATTTGATATATATTAAGCATGTCTATGTTGCACGCTATTATTATTACAATAACTAGGACGAGATTCTTCTCTAATGACTTCTGAACTATTTCTGCAACTTACAAAACCAGAACTTGAGCTCTCAGGCTTCTTTGACTGCTCACAGCTACTGATGCTAACTATGGACTCTTCTCTTTGTTTTGTTTCTGTATAGACTAACTAAAAACTCGAACATATATAGATAATACTGAGACTTCCTGTAAAAATAGACTCAAAGACAATAAATTCCACTGACTTCTATCTACTTAATTGGACTCTAGAAATATTAAGATCGACTTCATTAAATAAAACTCTTGCTTGTCAACTCACAAAACTAAATTTGAGTAAACTCATAGCCCTGTAATTAATATTTCCAACAAAAATTATGTATCATATAGTTATAATCAATGATTGAACGTGTATCATTTTCTATTCATTTAATACATTAATATAATTATTAATTATTCAATAATATTGATTAGATGTATATCATTTTATTTTATTTATTTGATATCATACTATTAACCGTTCAATAACATTGCAAAAAGCACATTGTCAATCAATAACTTATTGCATAAGATAAAAAAAAATATGACCCTCTACCATATTCACCCATACTTTTTCACCTTTTCAACTTGGAGAATATTCACCAATACTTTTTCACCTTTTAAATTTTGAGGATATAATTAAGCTCTGTCATATCCATCAATACTTTTTTCCACTTTTCATACTTTTCAAACTTTTCATTTTTTAACTTTTCCAACTTTTTAATCACGGAAGAATTATTAAACAAATATGCGCATCTATTTTAAGAATTATTAAATTAAAATGTACATAATCAATCTATTTACTTTTCATACTTTTTCAACTTTTTAATCATGAATTATTAAATAAATATGCACATAATCAATCTATTTTAAGAATTATTGAATTAATATGTATATAATTACTTTATTTTTAGCTTTTTCAACTTTCCATCGTATAAAAAGAGTTAAATGAAAATACATAATGTTGTTTTAGATTTTTAAATATAAACTATGTGTAGTTTTAGAAAAGTCCAATTTTTAGATTGAACACTTTTTTTTTTTTTATGCTGGTGGAATCTAACCTCCAGGTGTCATACGTATGCCCCTTACGCAGGCACGGGTAAGTCGGAGGGATTTGAACTTGAAACCTCATCGTACATAACACGCTATATCACGGCACTTGCCAATTGAGCTGCCCCCCGAGGCTTAGATTGAACACTTTACCTATCATTAATTCAACAATTATTTATGATGAATAAAATATACACTTGAAAAGTTTCGCATTTCAAAAACTCCGTACAAAATTTACAATAAAAAATCTCTCGAAACATTTCACGAATTCGAGATACCAGTCATAGACTTGTCTTCTTTACAAGTGGATGAACTTCGTGAGAAAACACTAACAGAAATTGGAAGAGCCAGCCAGGATTGGGGGATTTTCCAGGTGGTAAACCATGGAATATCTGACGAACTCGTTGAACGCCTGCAGGCTGCTGGCAGAGAATTCTTCGATCTCCCGCAAGAGGAAAAGGAGGTGTACGCCAATCTTGAAGGCGTTCCAGATGACCGTTTTGAGAGTTATGGCACCCAGCTGAAATGCACCAGCGATGGGAGGCAGGGTTGGTCTGATTTCTATTTTCATATGGTGTGGCCTCCCTCTGTCATAGATTTCAACAAATGGCCCAAACACCCTTCCTTTTATAGGTATTACGCCCTTGCTTCTATATGTAGCTTTTCATGATAAGCTTTTGTTTATGATTCATATAAGTATAACACATTGCATTTTGAAGTGCAGAGAGGTGACTGAGCAATATGGAAGAGAAGTCTTGGGAGTGGTAGATAAGTTGTTGTCGGCCTTTTCAATAAATCTTGGGTTAGAAGAATCCACAGTGAGAAACGCTCTGGGAGGTGAGAATATGGAAATGGAGTTGAAGATAAACTACTACCCACTGTGCCCTCAACCGGAGATGGCGCTGGGAGTACTACCTCATACGGACATGTCTTCTTTAACAGTCCTGAAGCCGAACGATGTGCCAGGACTTCAAATATTGAAGAACAACGAGTGGGTGACTGCCAAGTACGTTCCCAACATGCTTATCATCCACATCGGCGACCAACTACACGTAACTAGTTTGAATCTTGTAGCGGAGTTGAGTACCAAAGTGCAATATGATAAACTTGATTAAGTAATGTTATTGTATGCAGACGTTGAGCAACGGCAGGTACAAGAGCGTATTGCACAGGACGTTGGTGAACAAGGATAAAGTGAGGATGTCGTGGCCTGTCTTCTGCATTCCTCCTCTTGATTTCGTTGTAGCTCCACTGAAACAGTTGATCGATGAAAAGAATCCGGCGGTGTTCGATGGCATGAGCTATAGAGAATTCAAGCAACGCAAGAAAACGAAGGCAAAGAAGCAATCATCTTAGAGCATACGGTTAACCTTCTTATGGCAACTTCCACGTGGCTTTCTTAGTGTAGCTGGTTTTGAGTGGTTCTTTCTTTTCTTTCTCTGTTTCCGTAGTAGTGGTAAATTGTCTTTTTCCTAATTTCGTAACTGTATAGTGTCTGTCTGTATTTTCGTTGTATCTTCTTTGGCTAAGTAGTTATTAGTCATGGAATTATAATAATGAGTTTGCTTTTAATATGACATTAATGTCATATTAATTTATTTTTTATTATATATTTGTGTACACAATGTAATGTTTAACATAGGAAAACAAATATATATTTTTGGATATGATAAAAATATTTGTGTTTCTCATTTTTAATTGGTTGATAAAATTGAAGTGTTATTGCTCCCTCACCTCTTTCAATATGTAGAATTAATTACATAATCAATTAATTTCACCAATCACCACATCTAAATATAAAAAATTGTATTTATACACTTTGAATTACAAACAACCCTCAATTATTATCTTTTGACAAAAAATATCCATTATTTATGCATTTAGTTATATTAAGTTTCATAGGGACTGAGTTGCCATACAACCTTTATTTATTTAAAATATAAATGAAAGAAAAAATAAATAGAATATCATTTAATTTCACTATTACATTTATGTCATGGATCAATATTAAATGAAAAATAAACCTAAAACCTAAAAAAAAAATCCAAATTTATTTTTTTCTAAAAATAAGAAAAATACTATATATAATTTTTTTTTTTTCTAAAAATAAAAAAATTACTATATATAAGAGATCTTTAAAACACATCAATATAAATGTGAAAGATTTTTAAAACACATCAATGCTTTTTATGAGCATTATAATAAAGCTTAAAACTTTTCATCATAAAAATAAAGTTTATGATGAAAGATTTTAAAAATACAAAAAAAAAATCAATATTCTTATAACATAAAAATAAATAAAAAATAAAATAATTGAATTTATGATAATGTATATTTGAGCTTTCTAGAGTTAAGATAGATCTATGATGGTATAAAAGCATATGTAATTTGGTTTTATTATAAATTTTAAGTTATTATTATTCTTATTTATAAATATGTGTAGCTCAATTATTAATGTTATTTCCATGGTAGGTGAGGGAATTAATGAGGGGATAAGATAGTTGGGGAATTAAAGGTGGGGGAGGGAGAGATTCAAGAGAGGGGGAGAAGGAAGAGGTCTTGGAAGGGGATTTTCTTTTCTTTGGGGAAAAATTCTGGAAGAAAGGGAAGAGAACAATGAGAAAATTGAAAGGAAAGATTGTTTTGGGGAACTTTTACAGGGGCACTGTTGTTGTTGGGAACTTTGGGCTCAGTGGCTACGAAACCGCAAGGATTCCTGGAGGTAGGGAGCTGGAGAGGTTGTTCCTAGTTGGTTGGGAGGTAAATATTCAGTTTCAGGCAAGCAATTTCAGTAGGACGGCCTTCTTCTTCAAGAGATAAATTCTGAAGTTATTATTTTTGTACTAAATTCAAGAAATTTCAAGTTATAGAAATTATAGACATACTATGTGATGTATTAGATTTTGTTCTTAAATCTTGCAACCAGAATGGAAAAAATCCCCTGTCATGGTTAAACATAAATAGAGATTTACTCTAGTTTTAAAGCCATTATGGTTGTTACAAATGGTATCAGAGCTTGGTTTCAAAACTGAAACCTAGGGCTTACCCACCAACAACACTGGAAAACACAACCTGGACCTTGGACATGCAACTACCTTTTATTTACAACCCTTAATTAAACCAGAAATAACCTAGAAATGACCCTGGAACCCTAAGGAAACTTCCCAGAAAATTATTAGAGAAGAGGGTGAGTGCAGCAAGGAAAAGACCCTATTACACCTCTTCGAGTCCCATGTCCACATATTCCTTGTTCCATTGTTCCAACCCGTGTACCTGTAAACATCATCATCTGCAAAAGAAAAGGAGGAAATAATTATAAGGGTTAGATGCAAAATAAAAAATAAAAAATAAAATAGAAAATTGGTGTATATATATAAATAATAATAATAATAATAATAATAATAATAATTGGTCTTTATATCCAAACCCCAAGTGCACTCAAACCTCTAGGTAACCAAGAAACTATATTGAATGAAGATCAAGTATGTCATCGGCGCGAGGCCCAAACTTCTATTTGGTCTTGTCGAAAGTCGATCGTGGTGTGTCAGGCAAGATCTCGTACAACATATAGGATTGAGAGTAAATCAAGTCCATTTGATGGGCTCTAATGATAGCCTCTTCTTCAGAAAAAACCCCAGACGTCATGATGTCTTTTGATACACAAGCCACCAAGGACTTTAGGAACCACTCAAGCAAAAATGCGAGAGGGACCTTAACTTTGATTAAGTTCTTTCCTAGACGCCATCTTTGGATGTGATCCGAGATATGGACGACATTTGTTTTCTCGAAGTTGGTCAACAACTCGATGTCGACATCGTATCTTACTGGTAATTGGAAATGGTTTAAGAAGACCATATCCAGGTCGTTAAAGTAATCGTACTTCGATCTATCAAGCTCAATATACCATTTCATGGCACCCCCTATAAGAGTGCATTAAAACAAACACAATTGAACATAATCATCCTTTAACGAGTTGGATGAGCACCATAAATTAAATGTCATAACATGATCACCTAGATCCTCACCAGGCTTGCCTTCGAACTTAGGGATGTTCGAGGGAAACTTAGTCGACATGGGGGGAGAAGTCTAGAAAATGTAGAGTTTCCAGGAAATGTAGGCTAGGTTGTGGTGGATTCAAATGAAAAGAGGGGCCTAGATTTTGGCTGGCACCAGGTTACCAGGAAAATTTTGGTTGTTGGGCAAGGTTTTGATAGAAACCATGGTGGCCCTATCCAGTAAAAGGAGTTTGTGTTTGATTCTGCATCGTCAGTTGATTCTAGTAGTTGCACGACATGCCTTGGGTAGGGATTTCTTCCTGTTCACTATTCCAAGGACCTTGGTTGGGGATTCCCCCAGCCGACCCTCCTAGCATAGGTATTGAACCATGCCTGGGGTTCCACTGAGTGTTGGAGGGGTTTCCCCCAATCAGCATCCCTTGCGAAGGAAACAAGCCTTGCCATGGATTTCTAAGACCTTGTGAGGAGTAAACTCTCATCATCAATCTATATGAAGGAATGAAACCTTGCATAGGGTTTGGTTGACCAAAAAGAGGGTTTCCCCCTACCAAGAAAGAAAACGATGAGAAAGCGTTATTTCCAAACGCACTGAACAAAGAAAAATTCATAAACCCCATCAAATTCATGTAGGACTGAGGTCCATGACTCCCCCCACTGAACAACCTAGAGTTGGTGTTAGGCACAATCGACTGTTGGAAAGTGACTTCGAGCGAAGGGGACAGGGGAGGGATATGAAACCCACCATAAGTGATAGCACTAAAAGGGGTAGTGGTTCCCCTGATAGATCCTTGTAAGGGATAATTAGAGCTCCCTACCCCTAGAACAACAATATGTAGAGTAGAGTAAATTAGGACCAAACTAGAGTCGAAACCCAACATCCCATATGAAAAGGGAGTGCCATATGCATTCTGGATACAGGGAACAATGGTCAGATTCGTTGAAGATATTATGCCACTACCCAAAATAATGGGTGTCTGGAAACCCATAGTCCTGATAGGTGGAGGTGGGGGAGGAGGTACGACAACCCCTCTCGTAGTAGCCGAGATGGGAGTATGAGGACTCCCAAAAGAAGTAGCACTAGTTTCTTCCATTGCAGCTCGTCTAACAAACCGACGTTCAAGTGAAGTCACCTCAGGTGGGACTATCTGAATAAGAAGTGGCACTCATAAATCAATGATCAGAGGGTTTGCAGACTTGAAGCCTTCAACTTTGAGGTAGAAAAAATGGACTCCTTCGGTGCAGGAAAGTCTTCTCTAGGAGATGGCTCAAGTACAATTTCCTGTGGCCCGGTCACTTCGAATGAACCCTTTTGATCTAGCCTGTGCCTCAGTGGTGGCAGAGGTGGATCCAAAGTAATCGATGACAGGACCTTAATCCTATGTGAATGATGGATTTGTTGATCTTCCACCTTGTGAAATGATCAACCGACACTCTTGAGCTATCCAAAAACACAGAGCACACAATAAAAAGTTCTTAACGGAAAATAAAGCAAACAACTAACTAACATGAAGAGCAGTTACACTAATCGACACTAGAGAA
The DNA here is from genome assembly GCA_032191745.1 of Picea mariana. Lineage (NCBI taxonomy): Eukaryota > Viridiplantae > Streptophyta > Pinopsida > Pinales > Pinaceae > Picea > Picea mariana. Next base: position 4,146 of record JASDQU010322843.1, on the reverse strand, counting down.
ACTTATTGGTGCAAGTGTAACTCGAATAAGAAAACACCCTCCAGGTATACTTTGTAAACCATGATCCGACGTCTACCTTAGGTACCGCGATATACCCCCGCAGTCACTTGTGTAAGTCCGTGAAAAAATAAAACTAGGTTGCGAGCTCGTAGTGAGTTGTGAGCTCGTAGTCAGTCACAAGGCGGGTATAGTTGATAGTCGAATTGATTGTAATGAGCAGGATAACAAAGTCTGAAGCCTTTCAAGGGTACTAAAGGAAAATGGTCTGGAAGACAACTAAGGATCTTGAACGGGTTTGAGGTCCACGAGGCTCCATATTCAAATTTGATCAGCGTAAATCCAAAGAATGACCCTCAATATATGATCCCCACTATGCTTGGTCTAGCTTTGGAGGGGTTATCTCCTCTATCTTTCCTCACGGAACCTCGTCTTTAGCCCCTGTGTTAGAGGGGGGGTCCCGACTAAATGTTACAAAACTGGACTTTGACACTCCCTATCACATAATCTTAGGTTTGTTTAAGAGGCCTTGAAGAGTTTCCTCTCCACACCTATTTCAAGGCCTTAAAGCCTATACTACTTGGTGAACCCTACAAAAAAAAGTCTAGTTGATTTTAAGTGTTAATCGTTGATTTTAATTGTCTTGATTTACTCAAAAGGGTACGGATGTGAAACTTATGGTGTTTTCAAGAGACGAAAGAGAAAAATATTTAGAGCATCCGTGCAAAAGAAAACTAGGTTCTACAATTGAAAAATGTCTTTTAAATCTTTGCCAATGCAAACTTTTCGAATTATAGTCCAAGATCCTAAAATGCAATGAGTTTCCTAGAATGTGCTTTTCGTTTTACAATGTAAATGCAAACTACTAAACTTTCAAGGAAATAACAAAGAATGAACTTTGGAATTGAAACTCTTTTCTTTTGTCATAAGCAACCTATGCTACAACTACCAAACTAAAATGCATAACTAAATGCAACAATTTTTTATTTTTTGAATGCTCAGAAAATAAAATCATCAGTAAATGATATTTTTTCATTTTTCAAAGAACAAACAAGGTAAAGAGAAACTAAACCCAAGACTAACACAGACCCTAAACCACTGCTTAAACGCAGGGAATCACTGGAATCCATAGGAGGATCTAATGCTTATAAGTTCACCCTAAATCTTCAAAGAAAACAAAAGAAAAGAAAGAAACAACAAGGGTCGTTTACAAAGTGCAATATAAACTGAATCTTTAACCCAACCAAACACAATTAACAGAGATTGTGAAGAGTTCAAGAAGGCCTGAGAAGCATAGAGCTTCTTGCTAGGAAAGACAAAGTATTTTTTTAAATATGCTTCCAAAACACAGAGACGCATGTTGTGCATGAGTAGCTTACATATGTACACAGGTTGTATATTATGCATACCGCATATGTATGCATGCTATAAAGAGGACAAGGTGTGTACACCTCTGCAAACTTTCAAAAAGAAAAATTTTTGGACAACCAACTAGGCAGGGAAGGCTAGTAGGCACCTAGAAGGTGATGAGAGACCCTATCTAACTCAATAAACTTGGAAAACTCAAACAGAAACTAAAAAAATAAAATCAAAGCAAAATATCCCACTAAGACCCTAGAGAGACTCCCCATTGGAGTCATCAATTCTACTATCGAGAAAATACCCCTAAATTGGGTCTAAGGTAAAGGCAGAATGGTAAATCCCTTAAAAGACTGAACTACCCTTAATCTACTCCAAAGCCATCTAAACTAAGTGATAAAAGAGAAAGGAAAGAGAGTCTCAATGAGTGCACCTTCAGTGTTTGCGGTTGGCGTAGACCTCTTTCTCTTGTTGACGCCTCCTAGATCATAGACCACCTCCCCAATCTGACCTACAAAAGGTTAGGAATAAAATGCAACAACATATACAATCTCTATTGATCACTCTAAAAGTATATACATGGATATAAATTATCAAATTGACAAAAATAACGTAAACATATGGTTTTGGGACAAGAATAAACTATTTTATTCAATTTCAAGATAAAAAGGATTACAACCTTTACTAACAACCACTCCACGAACCAAGTTCGGGCTCCTATGTTGTGGCTCCAAGTGCATCAATCCAACATTATATTCTCACAACCAACATATCATCAATGGAAGGAGGAAGGGTTGCATAAGGAGAAAAGGATGGAGGGCAAGGTTGAGGTTAAAACTCAGAATGGGATGCAAATCTTGGGCTAAGAAATGGAAGGGATTTTGACAGAGTTTTCTTATTCTCTTTCTCATGTTCAAAAATGACTCCCCAATACCTCTTTTTATATGAGAAAAATATGGTTATTTGGTTTGGGGATGGGTTACAAGGAGTAAAATGGTTAGGAAACCCTCCATAGCCCGTAAACTCCGCCGAATTCCATGCAACTTTATATTTTTTGCAACTTTTGGAGGTAAACATGGGATAGCTAGCATGCAACACGCATGTGTACGGGGGATAACTAGCATGAAACACACATATGTATGTGGGCTATTAGTGATAGCAGGGAACGTACATTATCCAAAAAATGGTTTTTTAGAAGGAAACCTCAACAGTATTTTGGCAAAGTATGCAAATGGATGGGCCAATCTCTTGTATGCACAGATAAGGCATTTTGGACTATAACATAAACTTGTTCATAATTATACAAAAATATATGTCACATGATTATATATATATATGCACTTGGTTAAGGGATATATAAGATGATGTATGCAAAGGGTACAACTACAGATAAGACACAGTGCCAGGTTGTAGGTTGAGGTGACGGAGGTAGCAAAGTGTTTGAAGTTTCAGAGAAGGTGAAAACCCTAGTTTTTCTTAAGGTGTATGTAGGATATAGTACAAACAGGGTGCGTACATATGCATGTTGCAGTATATATAGGGTGCATATACATGCAATATGCAGTATATATAGGTCACGTACCTGTTGGGTTTTTGTTGGTATATATAGGGTGCATAGACACGCAAGCTGCAATAGATACATGTGTCATACAAGTATAATCATGAACAAGTATAATAACCCTCACATGGACTAGGCACCAAACCCTTATTGATATGAAACCTGTCAAAACATCAACCACTTCACAAATACAAGCTCTCAATGATGTACCACAAAAACCCTTAACCATATGCCAAGAAATACAAGATGTGCCTCAACACTAACAAGATGTATCAATGATAAATATTGATTATACCGGCACTATATTTCTGTAGATCTGACTTATACAGAAAGTCCCATGCATCTAATAATCTCTCTAGGGTGCATATACATGCAAGATGTAGTATATACAGGTCACATACTTGTTCAGTTTTTGTTGGTATAGATAGGGTGCATAGACACGCAAGCTACAATATATACATGTGTCATACAAGTATAATCATGAACAAGTATAATAACCCTCACATGGACTAGACACCAAACCCTTATTGATATGAAACCTGTCAAAACATCAACCACTTCACAAATACAAGCTCTCAACAATGTACCACAAAAACCCTTAACCATATGCCAAGAAATACAAGATGTATCAATGATAAATATTGATTATACCAGCACTATATTTCTATAGATATGACTTATACAGAAAGTCCCATGCAACTAATAATCTCTCTAGGGAAAATCCCCAAACCCCCATAACCATTTCTCATGTAGACAACAAAATCCAACTATTCATAGAAATAAGACATACATTTTGAACCGGTAGATAGATATGATATACCTGATTACTATAGACCTTTCTGAGAGCTTTCTTTCTAACTCTAGAGACCTAGAATCTTCATATTATCAAGTTTTTTTGGCTTTACCCTCATGTACACACCCTATTTTACTGCTAGCCCGCATACGTATGCACACTATTATACTGTTATCCCGTGTACATGTCATAAACTAGGGTTTTTCAGTATTTCTGAAACTCTGAAACTTTTGACGTCAACCCTTCATTCTACCTCATACTTGTGCAACTTCAAATGTATCAATGAGTACCTACAATAAACCTTACACAACAATAGATATTCAATGTGCTAAAATAGGTGTTAATAGGAGATCCTTTCTCTCTTATTTGTACTTCCATGTAGCTTCCTCAAGGGTTACCTTCTAACCAACTTAATCCAATTTCCTTCTTTTATGGCTAA
>JASDQU010322842.1:0-13023 GCA_032191745.1 Picea mariana | reverse complement strand
CTTTTCTCACATTTTCAGGCTTTAGTAGTTTTAGATGATATTGATCAAGTGGATCAGCTTGATACACTTTTGCCAGATCAAACTGTTCTCCGCTCAGATAGCCTCGTAGTGATTACATCTCGAGATAAAGATGTTCTCACAAGCTCAGGAGTCTTATCAATTTATAAACTAACCGGCCTTAATGCACGATACTCCCGAGAGCTCTTCTGCTGCCACGCTTTCAACCAGCCCTATCCACTTCCCGTATTTGAATCTCTGGTAGATGAGTTTTTAAAAGCCTGTAATGGTTTGCCCTTATCTTTGAAAGTGACCGGGGCACTTCTTTATGGAAGAAATGACACATCTTACTGGAAAGACCAATTAGATAGACTTAAACAGATACTTCCCAGTGAAATACAACAAAAACTTAAAATTAGTTATGACGCCCTCAATGAACAGGAAAAACAGATCTTCTTAGACATTGCCTGGTTTTTCATAGGACAAAACAGGGATACAGCAATAAAAATATGGGATGGATCCGGTTGGAAAGGTCGGTTACTGTTTCAAAATCTAGAGAGTAAATGTCTTGTAGAAGTGAACAGCGAAAATATCATACATATGCATGATCATGTTAGAGATTTGGGAAGAAATGTTGAGCAGGCTTCAAGATCGGTGTCTCCTTGGCATCGGAATGTGGAGAACATCGATGAATTGTTGCAGCAATCATCTGTAAGTGCTTGCCCATTCAAACCTTTATAAATTATTGAATAGATATATCTGTACAATTTTTAAATTCTTCATCTTTCTTCAATGATGAACAGGTAATAACCGAAGTGCGGGGAATTACCATGTGTGTGTCCAACCCTTTATTCCATCTTTCTGACATTCCTGATGACATTCCTGATGATATTAGTATCGCACCGCACAGTCTCCAACAAATTCGAAATGTTTTGCCCAAGAGAGTAATGTATATCTTCTTATAGTTAAAGCACATGAACATTTTGCAGGCACCTTTGCAATTGCGGGAGCTGGAGATTGTTGCTCCTCTATCGGAAATTCCAAAGTCCATAGGGAAGTTGAAGCACCTTGAACGGATTGTGTTCTTTCGTTGTTGTTGGAAAAAGTTAATTTCTACCTAACCCGAAGCTTCCACCAACTTCGAGAGAGCTCTACTCTCATATTGACCGACAATCCACCAACGCTTCTAGAATCTTTTGGACGCTCGAGAGTTTTCTAAAGACATAGAGACATATGTAAACATTTTGAATCAATCAAGCAATACAATTATTTTTGTGGATTATTTCTCTGTGTGTTCTTCTTCTGACCCCCTTCAATTTGGTATCAGAGCAGGGATCTGGGCCTCACTCCCTCACGGGAGGGCCCAGGATCCTGAGAGGAGACCCCAACAGTATTGTGAGAGTTGAACATTGACTTAGCAGTGTGAGAATCAGAGAGCAAGAGAGCTCATGTGCGTTGTTGGAGAGGAAGCCGCAGCTTCCAGGTTAGTGTGAGAGCTGAAGAGCTGCAACGAAAACACAGGAGTCTTCAAGGAGAGCCGCAGAGCAAGTGTAAGCTGTGAAGGTTGTGCGGCTGTGGCTGAGAAAAGAGCCCAGATCTGTGAGAAAAGATCGGACGTGGCTGAGAGAAGCGCTCAGATCGGTGCGCTGGACCAGAGGTCACCCCAGATCGTTCGCCGCTGAGATCAATTGTCCACGCTGAAAGTTACAGCGATATTCTACAGTCAGGACCAGATTTTTTTTAGTTTCAACTGCCCGACGCTGCCGGAGAACTTATCAGAGACGCAGCAGTGTAGAAAGATGGCTTAATGTCGGATTTGGAGGAGAGATCGCTGCAAATGGAAGATGAACTCGTTCGTGCCTTTAATGGCCTTGAAATTTGTAAGAAAGACTGCAAAATTATGTTTGAAGAAAATAAATAGATTACAGAGCGGTTTTCCTGGGAAATTGTTAGATTACGGAAGGATATTGATGAAAAAGAGGAAGTGATTTCTTCCATGTTGAGGAAGTTGGACGAGAAAGAGTTTCTTCAGAGTGAAATTGCAGATCAATTGGAGACTACGTTGAAGAGGTTTTTGGATTGAGTGAGCTTGATCCAGCAAGCCATGAAGATTTTGAAGACGAAGAAGAAGGCTGCCCATCAGGGTTACAGCCGTTCTATTTGCTGCGTTTTGGGGTGGAATGCAGAACAGTTGCGGCGGGAAGCCGGTTGAAGTTCAGTCTCGAAGGTGCATTCCTCCCAGGGATGAAGAAGTTGAGTCAAGTGACTTTCTTCCATGTTTTGGTTAGGTGAGAACTTCATTATTGAAAGTGCTTGGAACGGTCATTGAGTCAAGTTGTAAAAGGAGAGAGTCAAGTTATAAAAGGTGAGAAGGTCAAGAAGTGTCTAAGTCATGTGTGATTTCAAATTGGAGTTGGTAGACTTCTTGCAGCCCTGTTTGCATTTTTCATAGAGGACATGTATAGTGATAATAAGCAATGGGCTTATTGGGCATATTGAATTGTTTCATATGTAATGGGTTTGTAATTTGTTGAGCATTTAGTAAAGAATATAAAATTTTTGTACCTGAGATGAAATGATGCATATATGTTGTAAGGGGTGCATAAGTGGTAGTACCCGACACCCTAGAGGTTTTTGAGTTGTAAAGCTTAGCCATAGGCATAGGCAAGCTATATTTCCCAAGAGGTTTTTGGTTCAAAGTTATAAAGCTTAGCCATAGGGAAGGCAAGCTATATTCCCCAGGTGTTTAGTAAGCCCTGTTGAGACAAGCCTACATGGATTAGTATGATCATGTAGCGTGTATCCCTCTTAGGCATAAAGAGTGGATGTGGCATCAAGCTGTGGAATTAACCACTAGGTAGGTACGAGGGTGGTAAGGTGTACTTGTATCTAAGTTTGATGGTGATTGGAGAAATTAGATCTTCGATTAAGGGGAGGATTGTGAGATTAAGTAATCTCAAAGTGTGAGTTTGTTGGAACCATGTTATCTAATATATTGATGAACCATGTATGTGAAAAGGATACCTAGAGAACTGGCGAGTACAACGGATGGTACCCATGTATCTCGGCAGATGGATCTCTTTTTATATGGACATCAATGATCAGTTGTTTGCAGGTGCAAAGGGAAGATGCAAAAGTTTGAGTGTTAATCAATGTTATGTAGGTACAAAGAAGAAGCAAAAATGATGAAACTCAAGTGAGCGTGTGTTGTGTAATAAAGTAGCACATTGAAGGAAGCCCAACTATATGAAGATAGAAATTGAAGATGATGACATGACTCAGATAAAGACCTAACCAAGACATGTATTTGTTAAGGAGGAGACATTGCAGATCAAAAGAGCAATTTGCAAAGGCTATGAGCACAAGACCAATTTGAGTATTTGAGAGAAGTATTGGACATTGAAAATATTGATGTAATTAGTGGTAGAAATTAAGGAGGAGTGTTGGAAAAAGTTAATTTCTACCTAACCCGAAGCTTCCACCAATTTCGAGAGAACTCTATTGTCATATTCACTAACAATCCACCAACACTCCGAGAATCTTCTAGATGCTCGAGAGTTTTCTAAAGACCTCTATTTATAGAGGCATATGTAAACATTTTGAATCAATCAAGCAATACAATTATTTTTGTGGGTTATTTGTCTGTGTGTTTTGCTTCTGACCCCCTTCAGTTGTTTCACAGGACAAATTAATATCAGCAAATTGCCAAAAGAATTTTGTAATCTGCAATCGTTGAAGGAATTGGTGTTAAGCTACTGCTCAGAAATGAAGTCCTTGCCAGAGTGCTTTGGTAATTTAGGAAACCTCCAACACATCGACCTCTCGAAGTGCCACAATTTAGAGAGGCTTCCAAATTCGTTCAAGAATTTAATGAAGCTTAAATATCTCGATTTGAACGGTTGCTGTAACTTAACCATGGAAACACAAGCACTTGGAAATATCAGCACGCTTGAATACATGGATCTTTCCTGTTGCGAGAAAATTGAAGTATTGCCTCAGCAAGTGGCACATCAAAGGTCTCTGGAAACTTTATATTTGGCGGATTCAAGGTTAAAAGAATTGCCAAGTGTGATGGGAGACCTAAACAATTTGGAAGTTCTGGGATTAGGAAGCCCTCTGCTGGACAAGCTGCCTACATCGCTCGGTGACTTAAGGAACTTGAAGAAGTTGATGCTCTCTGATTGCCCCAAAGTGAAATGTTTGCCGGCTGCGGTTGGACGCTTGACTCAGTTCACTGAGTTGAAAGTATGGAATTGTTCTTTAGTTCGCTTAGTTGAACTGCCCTCCAGTAATTTGGACTCTTCCATTGGCCAGTGTATGCCTCGTCTCCAAAATTTAAAACTGAATTCAACCAAATTATCAGAGTTATCATTTGCTGAAGGTGTTTGCCCGAATCTTCAACGCCTCAGCATCAGGTGGTGTCATCAACTGGTGGACGTTGGAACATTGCCAAGCACACTCATTAAATTGAAATTGATCAGTTGTGATAATTTAAGGAAAGTAAAAGGGCTTTGTGGTCTGGCTAAACTTCAAAGGTTAGATATTAGTGATTGCAAAATGGTGCAGGAGCTGCCCAGTATTGACACATTGGTATCTTTGGAAGAGTTCGAGGCATCTCAATGTGTGAAGCTGAAGAGCATACGAGGGTTGGCACCCCTAAAATATCTTCGAATAATAAGTGTCCAGAACTGCGTCGAATTAGATGAGTTGGAAGGTGTTAAACGTTGTATATCGTTGAAGAAGCTCGATACATCTGGATGTCCGAAACTGCGTTGGAATGGGGAATGTTCAAGCAAAGCAGAATAATGCGAAGTATTGAAGGCATATTTGTCACATGAAAAGCAAAGCAGAAAAATGGAGTTTTGCCATGGAAGCATAGTGAAGAAAAGCAATCTACATGGTTAGTTTATGGGTTTTATAAAGTTTGTATGAAGATTTAGAGGTATTTGGTAAAAGAAAAAAATTGTTTCTTTAAGAGTTACCAGCGGATCATTTCTCTTCCAGGCTTATCTTGAGGCGAACCTTGTTCCGCAGGCAATTTGCTCTGTTCAGTTAGTCCTCCAGCAGGGTCTCACTGGAAGTTCATATGGAAGTTCATCACTCAGAGGAGATCAGGCCGACGTGGACAGGAGGAATTAATGCAAGGTGTCCCATTCGCCTTGCCCAGACTTTCGAATTCCGACTCCCTCATTTATTCCGCTCAAACTCAGGTTATTTGACATCCTCTTGCCTGTTCCTGTTGCTCAGTCGTGAATAAGAGGATCCCAGCGCGGATCTCGCTCGTATACCAGTGAAATAATTCCTACAGTCTAATCAATTTGTGCAGGAAATAGCAACCCCAACCAGACATACATGGCAAACATGAAACGTGCAAGAACTCTGCCTGTCTGGTGTGATGGAGGTGGAGATGGAGATGGAAAATCTACGCAGCAGACAACAAGTATTGTTGGACCTTCTGAGGCCTGCTCAAATCCCCCAAAGCTTCCACGAATCTGGTGGTAAGTCTCTCTTGGTTTCTTTCAATTTTCACGTTTTTAAGGATAAATTCTATGACAGCCGAGGTTGCAGGCCACTGTATTCGCAACCAAATAAGATGAGTTTTCTTTCTTTTTAAGTTGAGTTATAGGATTATTGATCTTTGAACTCTAATGGGCTTTGCCAAATAGGTCTTAGGAATTACAGTAGAACCCAACTGCATACAAGATGGTCTTTTGGGAATTATATCGTGTTTCAGTTCTATTGTTATCTGTGTCTGGTTAAATGAATCATGGTCGGCACTGCCCAAATCACCCCTCAAAAGAATCCCACAAAATTGCTGGAAAGGAGGGGAGTGAATCAATTTTATGTGTTGAAGAATGCATCTAGTTGACCAAAATATGGTCGATTGATTTATTTATAAAATTCTCAGTCATGCATTTGCCTCCCAATTCACATACTGTAGCCAGAAATTGGAACTGGACTCTCAAAAAGTAAATATTAATTGAGGAGCTCTTGCACTCTTGCACTAGGTCATCCCCTTGGAGAAACAGGTAAATATTTCTGCAGGTCGTATTTTTAAGGAATTCCTGTTGGATTTGTTGGGCATTTATTCAGCTCAGGCTATGAACTAAATTTAGTACAATTCAAAAGACACTGAAGGGATGCTATTTGGTATATTCTTGTGAATGTAGTTGATATTTGCACCATGGCTACTAATAATTCTGCGCCATAAATTTTTGTGTTTGATAAACATGTTCTTCATGGTAAGATGGCATTGGCAGGTGATAATTGGTATATTAGTCTTCTGTCGAAGATCAATGTTCACGAAATTTGCTCCTTTTGGCTGACTACATTACTAGGCCGTCAATTTGCCTGAACTTTTGAAGGCCCAATAGTTCATGCTACCCCTACTCACCCTAGAAATGTAACATACATGGAAATCTAACTGAGCTTGTTTTTATTTCACTAGTTTGATCTGTCAGCTACTGTTCTAAAATATTTGCACTTACTAATTCTGTTCATAGGATAGATATTGTCAGCTAGTGTTCTAAAATATTTGCACTTCCAAATTCTGTTCATAGGATAGATATTGTTTTTAACATGGGACAGAATATTGGCAAAATTTTCGTTTGAGAGTATCATGCTTGATATATGAGAAATCTGTCAAATCTTATGCAATGTTTGTTATTTTTCCACCTTGATATGGAGCTTATGCAATGTTTGTTATTTTTCCACCTTGATATGGAGAGACATGTGAAATAGAACAAGGGTATCTGTTGAAATTTTTTATTTGGTATCTTGGTGTTTAGGGGTTGGTTGTGTAGCAACCTCCTTACTGCATGAAAAGAAACGCCCTGGCAAAGATTGGAGTTTGGAGTTGTATAGGTAAGTACATATTCTTTTCAATTTGGGTGGTTTATTTATTGTGAAGTTAGTATTAACCTCAGTGAACTGTAAATGGAGTAATTAGTTTGGATCAATGTTTGACATTTTTCTATTTCTTATGCTGTGCTAGGCACTGAGATGTGGGGGGCAGTAACAGTGTTTGAAGGTAGCGGTGGTGTAGATCAGCTTTGCGATGCTCGGCCAGTCAAAGATCATACCTTGCTGTCCAGACATGCACAATAACAAACTGTGTCTTTTTGAGCCTTGAAGGCTCTTCAATGGTTTCCTTTTTAATGGACTCATTTCATGGGGTTCTTTGCTAACCTTTTCTGAGATAGCCTCTAGCTTTTGACATTTTCCATATCTTGGAAGGGAAAGAAATTTAGTGGATTATTTCCGTTTTTACAATACTATCTATACTTTGGTGTGGATTATTGTGAATGAAACAAAAGAGACGCGTGAGATTTGAACTGCCACTGTCTGGAACTTCATAGCATATCAAAAGTAAATCAATATTACTATGGGAATAGAAGAAATGAATGAGCATTTTGTTTTTTTAGCTGTGGATTAAGTTATTGGTTTATTTCTCTTTTATCATGAAAATGTCAGAAAATCTTTTACTTTGCATGGAAGCACAATTTTTATGTCAATAGGTGTACATTTATTGGTAATGGGCACAATTAATGATCTTTTAACTTTATTTAACTTTAAACCCTAATCTGATGATTAGACATTCAAGATGCTGGCATATTCTTAGTAGTCCTCCAAAATCAATGAGCCAGATTTATTACTCATAACTTCTTTGCATTTATGAAAGCTTCGGTTAACATGTTTATTTTTTACATTTACCATATTAAAAAAATTACTGTTAACAAATATAATTGACACGTTCAAATGATTAAGAATTAATATGTATGTATACCACGTTTATATCACTCAACAGGTTTTATGTTGAGCACCATTAGTTTCCACGACCTCCACGCATTACCTCCCTCTAATGCCACGACCTTGAACCGCCCTCTCATGCCAGGACGTGAACCGCCACGCATTAAGCCATGCATTCTGTGAGCATTTGCGAGAATTTAAGTTTTTTATTAAATTTAGACACAACCGCATGCAGGCAAAAGAAGTGTTATGGTTTACACGGGGGATGGGAGCTTTACGGACAACCGCATGCACGAATTACGGCTTTCATGCCATGACCTGCACACCCGGAACCGCCACACAAATGCGATCCCACAAAGTTTCTCTTTCCTAAAATTTCATGAATGGTATACGTTTCAAAACGTTCAGTATACTTATAACGGTATTACGGTATTACATGATAAGTTTCTCTTTCCGAAAATTTCATGAATGGTATGAGTTTCAAAAGTTTCAGTATACTTATATCTACAGATTAACGGTATCACTGGTTTTATATTTGTGTTATTTTTACATGATAAGTTTCTCTTTCCGAAAATTGCATGAATGGTATACGTTTCAAAAGTTTCAGTATACTTATATCTACATATAACTATCTACATATAACTATATCTTCTCTTAGATAAGTTTCAAAGAGATGCTTCTTGTTATTGAATTGTAATTATCTATTTCGTTGTATTCAGATTAAAAGAAGAAAATCTGTTTCGAACAACCATTTCTGGTTTTTTAACATATCATAGTATTTAAACAATTTTGGAGAAAATCGTATCTGTGACATATATCAGTTTAGGAATTATTATTCAAAGTTTACCCTTTGCCTTAACTGCAGTATAAACTGCATAATAATTGCCATCCCAATAAAATTTATATGTATGAACTTCAAAGTGTTAAGTTACAATTTTTTTACAATATTTATAATTAAAAAGTTAAATAATGTTATGTAAGGTTATTTGACCATATATTATTTCGTTTTTTTTGCGTTCATTACCACAATCGTGAATTGGGTTAAAATAACCAAATAACTTAAAGTGAATTTGCAATGTTTTTAATAATTGAAATTGTAAATAAGTATTTTCTCAAAACTTTATCTTTTCTTTATTTTAAATTATTTGCTTTTAATTTATATGATAAACAAAAAAATTTATTTACTTTTAATTATTTACTTTTAATTTTTTTTATAATAACAAAAATTAACATTTTTTTTTATAATAACAAAAAATAACATTTTTATATAATAACACAAACTAAATATTTTTATAACATATCATTTAAAGTAAACTATATTATACAATAGAAAAATATTAATTATTTATATTATATATATTCCAATTATAAAAACTAATTGATTTATTTACTTTTAATTATTATTATTTTTATAATTATTATTATTTTTATAATGACAAAAAATAACATTTTTTTATATAGTAACAAAATTTAAATATTCTTATAACATATCGTTTAAAATAAATTATATTATACAATAGAAAAATATTAATTGTTTATATTATATATGTTCCAATTATAATAAACTATATTATATAATGAGAAAAATATTAATTGTTTATATTATATATGTTTTAATTATAAAAAGTAATTGATTAATTTTTCAATATTAGATTACATAATGTATTTCACTTTTTTATAATGACAAAAATTAGCATTTTTGTATACAATAATAAAAATTAAATATCCTTATAACTATGATTTAAAATAAACTATATTATACCATGGCAAAAATATTAATTGTTTATATTATATGTTTCAATTAAATGTAAAGAAAGTTATTTTTTTTTTTAATTTATTATTATTATTTTTTAATTTATTTTTATTCTATATGTTTCAATTGTAAAAATGTTTCATTAAAATATTATTATTGCTAATTTTCATACTTTAGTTATTTCTTAACATAAATTTTTTACTTTTCACTTTCAGTATATTATATTACATTAAAGAGAACCATATTATTATTATTCTTTTATTATGCCATATCTTAAAGAAGTCTATCTTAAACATTTCTTTATTTCTCTTTACATTGCTATTACATTGCCATAGCTTATTTCTCTTTCCTCCTATATTTGTACTTTCCATATGTTGTTATGTCTCATATTATTCATAAATGTTTTATATGATAAACAAAACTTCATTACAAAATTCAATATTAAAGTTATTTCTCTTTTTACATTTAAATTGTCACAATATGATATAATATTAAAGTTGAACTTTTAATTTATGAAAGTTAAACATAATCTTTTGGATTTTTATTACTTTATTTAATGTCAACCTCAAATGTCAAATCTCTCAAATAATATTAAATTACTAAAAATCAATTATTTACTTTTAAATTTCCACTGTATCACATTGTTTTATAGTAAACTTCTTCAAGATTAATTATTGAACTCTCTCTTTATGCAATAACATTTTCATTCAATTCAACGTTAAGGTTGCTTATGTAATTCTCAAAGTAATGTGAAATTTTCTTTAACTCATCCTCTTTTTTTTTTGCTCGTAACATATGACAATGTTTTATAACATTTATCTTTCCCATAGTTTAAACTTCTTCATGATGCCACTTAACCCTCACTAAAAAACATAAATTTATATAACTCATAATGAAAAACTCAAATTTATATCACCCTTGATGTCATGCTCCAATGTTCCTAAGCCTAACATCCTTCCACCAACATTGCAATCAGGCATGCCAAAACCTCAACATGTTACTAACTTTTTGATTTGTGACATTTTGCTGAACATTGTCCAACGTTGTTTTCTGTAATGTCCCCCACCTCTTAGAGAGGTGATGAGGAGACTCAGTGGCCTCGGCACCCCCACTAGGTCGTAGTCTCACACCGAGGGGGGAAAAAGTCAAGAAGTTAAAAGTTATATTTTTAAGTTGACTTAAGAAAGGAAAAGGATAAAGGAGTAAAATATAACTCAACAGAAGAATAGAAGATTAACCCTAGGAGTTAACCTAACTCAACAGAGAATTAGAANATTCTGGGTATATTTCTTGTTAATGCTCTTGATCATTCAGTTTGGGGGTTTGCTGTATAAACCCTTGTGAGCAACTCAGTGGTGAAATATCCACTCACCTTGTTCCACAGATTGGTCTCGGGGATGAAATATTCCTCCACACCATTCTATTCTCATCATATCTCCTTCTAGAGCTTCATAAGACAACAGGACCGTACTTGTTGAGGAGTTTCCATCAAGGGCACGCCTTACCATTGAGGAGGGTTCGATTTAGCTATTCAGGAGGGCACAACTCTCTTAGAAGATTTCGCAGTTGGAGAGGTTTGCCTTGGACGTTGGGTCCGAGACTTCAGGAGGAGGGTCCCACTGCCCTGATCTATTACCTGACTGAGTTTGGGCTTAATTGGGGCATTCTTCCATCAGGGCCGAATTGTTGAGGGCGTCAGTCCCCATTTGGAGCGTGGTACTCTCTAGTTGGAAGGTTTGACATTCAGATCTGCTTGGTACTGATATTCATTACTTATCCAGCCTTTAGGGGCTTCTTTTGTATTGATGGGAGCATTTTGTAGCAGCTCATATCTATTGTTTGTACGACCATATGAGGTTTATGCCAGATCGACCACCTATTGTATTGATCCTGCATTGCTTATAATAAAAGGCTCAGATCTTTGCTTGTGCTTCTATATCTTGAATGTATGATGATCTTCATGTGTTAAATGAATCTTGTATGCACTTAATAACTCAATAAACATCTGCACATTGACAAATCAGTGGTAGTTAGTGATTCCAAGCCAGATTGTCTTAGGATCATTACAGTGGTATTAGAGCTTCGATCCCCCCAAACCCGTGGAAGGATCAGCACATAAAGAGGTATAGTGGTACTCTCATGGGTAGAAGGACGAAACAAAGCAGTGAAACAGAGGCCGAAATGGAAGGGTCAGGGGATGACCATGAGTCTCTAAGCTTGGCTCACATAGCAGCAGAATTTGACAAGTTCCAGCAATCCGTCAACCGTACAGAAAGCACATTGGTCCGACACTTGGATGAGTACCATGAAACCAGCAGAAGGGGACAGACCGAACTCTCTGAAACTTTGAAGAGGGTTGACGATAACCTACAGATAATGAACAAGAATCAATCCAATCTAAATGAACTTCTAACGCAAGTGACTCATCAAGGAAGGAACCCGAATACGTATGGGAACAAGGAGGCTGGTGGATCCGAGGAAATCCATGAGGAGATCAGATATAATCCGTAGAAAGTAGTTAGATCCGAAGGAAGTCTGGACGGAGACACAACCCAGGGTCAGATGGCTAGCAGGGTCAATCAGAGATGATACATAACTGCGTTCACAGATGATCATCTTGGTCAACATTCAGGTAGCAGAGCTAACCCTAGACCTTACATACCCACATTCACAGATGAGCAAGGACAACAGGAACAGGTAGAAGAATTTGTGGAACAAATGGAAAGGAGTGCCAAAGAATACTACAGTTTGGATATGAAGGTCCAAAGACAAATGTCTCTAGATCAATATTGCCAACTCAGGTTTAGAAATCAACCTAGGACAAACCACAGGGGTAGTTTTGAGTTTGAACGTAGAACAGGGAAGATAGAAATTCCATACTTTGATGGTATGACCAAGATGATGGCACAATCTTGGGTACAGAAGCTAGATACCTATTTACAGCTCAACCCCATGAAAGAGATGGAGGCCATCAAGTTTGCCACCATGTACTTGGATGGCAAGGCCCACGATTGGTGGTACCATGGGCTCACCACACTCGGCCACAACCAAATTGTATCCTATACAGAATTCACTCAGAGGCTGATTGATAGATTTGATCTAGGAGATCCTGAGTTACATTTCCGGGAGCTCACCCAACTCAAGCAAACATGTACGACTGAGGCATACATTGATCATTTCCAGAGGTTGGCAGTGATGGTGCAAGACATGTACCCAACCAGGCTCATGATGCTCTTTACATAAGTATTGATGGAACCCTTGAAGGGTTGGGTTAAGGCCTTCAATCCTACCGGCCCACAGGAAGCCATTTGGAAGAAAAGGGATCTGGGTCCAACTGATAAACCAAAATTCATACCCAGACCACCTCTTAACAATGGTGGAAGAGATCAAAGGCCTCAAATAAACCAGGGAGGATGTGATCCTAAGGGTTATGACAGGGGCCGTGGCAGAATAGATGACAACACCAGGAGGGAACTGAGAAGGAAGCAACTCTGCTTCACATGCAAGGAGCCATGGAATCCCTC
>JASDQU010322840.1:727-13023 GCA_032191745.1 Picea mariana | reverse complement strand
AACTGCCCACTGATGTGGCTGGTTGATCATTTCTCCAAGTTGGTTTACCACTATGTTCTACATAAAAACCCTCATCACAAGTTCTGGGTACTTGGTTTCGTCTAATATGTTGTGGTTAGAATACTTGAGCTTCCCGACGTGACCCAGTAGCTGCAACTCTACCTGTACTCCCTCTGGTATGCGTGGTAGCACAATTTCTGTTGTCATGTTATTGCGAGGTGAGCTTGGTATCAGAACTCTATCTTTCTACTGTGGTGGTTTCTCCCCTATAATCCATTCTGGCCAAGATGAGGTAGTTCCTGTGGTCTCTTCTATTGGTTGACCTAGGCTGGGTACCTGCGACTTGTCTGGTTTCCCCTCTGGTCCTCGATTTTGTGTCGTTCTATTAACTTTCGCGGCTAGTTCAGTTCTTTCTAGTTGCACTTCCTGTTGGGTTTCTACCTCCTCATTCTAAGGTTCCTGCACCGCTGCTAGCATGTCCTCTTTCGTGGCCTATGCTTGTGGCTACGGAATCTCTTCCAGTATCGGTGTAGAGTTCACCGATTTTATCTCTAGGGATGGGATCACATCGATATTGAGGATCTTCGACTGTTGCTGCTCGTTTTCTTCCAGTGGTCCTTGTGACCTAGCTTGAACCCTAGTCAGTCTGGTTGTCTGGCCTAGTTCGATAGACTTCAGTGGTTCCATAGTGGTGAGTGTCAACCATTTGATGACTTTGGAGGACTACGATGAGCTTTGTGGTCTTTCTCTATTCATTCGAGTTGTTTTTTCTCTCTCTCTGTTCTCCTTTTGCGAATAGACTAGTTTCTTCTGTGCTCGTGTGTTGTATGGGCTTGTCATGAAGCTTATCGAGGACACTTCCTCCATGATGCGATTAATGCACCATAATTGTGGGTTCAATGTATCTCCGGTCATTTTTCACTTGCCATTATGCTTACTTTTCCATTTCCAGTTGGTGTGTTTAATGTGATGTTCTATCAGTCCTTTCCATGCCTTAATTCCACTTAGTGCTATCCTGTCATCCTTCTTTTTTTGAATTTCTATTTCTCTCTCATTTTTCTTTGGCATGTAACCATTGTTCTTGCCTTTGCTGCATTTGTGTTTCGAGTGTCCTGTGGATTTTTTTATCTTTGGCGTGCTTCACACTTTTCATTTTTATTTATTTATTTCTACTATGTAGTGGGTGGTCGACTGTCCTTATACATATTCAGTCAGCTCCTGTTGATAATTCCTCTGAGGTATATGCCTACTAAATATATTAACTTTATAGCTCCACCATCTATTACAGATTTGACCTCATATGGTCCTAACCAATGCATTCTCATCTTTCCTAGGTGTTGGAATGATTTGTTGTCATAGAGCAATACTAGATCTCCTTCCTTGAAAGTCTTCTTCTTAATATGTCGATCATGTCATGCTTTGTATCTGGCCTTCTGCACTTGTTGATGGAATCCTGCTAGGATTCGGTCTTCCTCCATTGCTAACAGCTGGTTCACTCTTTCATGTATTGTGACGCATTCTGTCATTTGGTGATTGTTGCTATTCGTAAGCTAGGTATTAAAACTTCTAGTGGCACTACCACTTCTTGGCTATAGACTAGTTTGAATGTTCTGTGCTCTGTCAAATGTTTACATGTTGTCCTATATGCCCATAATGTTGCTGGTACTTTGAGGTCCCAGTCGTCTTTGTTGACGTTACAGATCTTTGTCAGTGCGTTCTCTAGAATTTTTTTGAAGGCTTCTACTGTGCCATTTGCCTGTGGATGATACGGTGTGATTTTCTAGTGGTGGACTTCAAACTCTTCGAGCATCACGCGGATGGTGATATTTTTGAAATGAGTTCCTTGGTCACCCATCAAGACTCTTGGGAACCCAAACCTAGTAATTAGTTATTCAAATAAGAAGTGTGCATATGTCTCTACGATGCAGTCTTTTACTGGTGCGGATTCTGCCCACCTTGTTAGGTATTTCGTCACAATGATGATGTATCCTGCCCCTGTTCTTTTGGATGGTGGGTTAATTGGTCCCACAAAGTCGATTTCCCATTTATCAAATTCTTGTAATGTCACTTGCAGTCATAACGACATCTCATCCCTTCTATTGGGTTTGCCTACCCTTTGACAGGCATTGCATCCCTGACAGTACTCTTTTCAGTCTTTGTGAATTGTTGGCCACCATAATCCTGTGCGGAGTACCTTCTATGCGGTATCTTTTCCTGCATAGTGTCCTCTCACCAATCCCTCGTGGGATTCTGCCAAAATTCTTTGTCATTCATTCTCTAATACGTACCTTTGTAAAATGCTATATGTGCTCATTTTATATAGATGCCCTGCGATCAGTTAATAGTCGACTGCTTGAATTACCAAGTTCTTCTTTTGCGCGGTGGTATATTCTTGCGGCACGGTAATTGTGCTCAACTACTGGATGATCTCTGTGAAGTAGTCATCAACAATCTGTACTGAGAATAACTTTGCATCCAGAAAATTGTCTTCTAAGTTCATGGGTTCTTAGTCATTTGTGACCCATGATAGGTGGTCAGGTCATGCATTTAGTTTTCTTGGTTTGACTATTACTTTGAAGTCAAATTCTTGAAATAGTAGTAATCATCAACATATTCTCCCCCCCAACACTGGCTTGTTGACTAGGTATTTTAGGGTTGAGTGATCTGTAAACATCTTAAAATGTTTTCCCAATAGGTAGTGTCTAAACTTCTGAAGTGCGTAAACCATAGCTAGGCCTTCTCTTTCCATCGTGTTGTAATTATGTTCTGAGTATGATATTTTTCTTCTTGCGAACGCTATCGGGTGATCCAAGTCTCTTTCTCCTGGATGTGCTAAGATAGCTCCAAGTGCTATCGTTGATGCATCTACATGCACATGGAATGTCTTTCCCTAGTTTGGAAATACTAGTATCGGTGCAGTGACCATCTTTTCCTTCAGGGTATCCAAACCGTGTTGACACTCGTCGTTCCATTGGTACTTTGTATCCTTCCTTAGCATTTTTTCCATTGGTGTTGTGATCTATGCATATCCTTTGATGAATTTTCTATAGTATCATGTGTGTCCTAACATTGCTGATAGCTCACAGACTGTTTTTGGTGCTAATAAATTGACAATGACTGCGATCTTTTCTGGATCGACCAATAACCCTTGTTTGCATACTATATGGCCCAATAGTATCCCAAACAATGTTCCAAATATACATTTATTTATGTTTAGTTATATATGACACTATTTGCATCATTCTAGCATCAAGCATAAAAATTCCACATGGTCTTTCAACAGATTATAGACTATCCAGTCATCCAGGTATACTTCGAGAAACTGATGGATGAATTCCTTAAATGTTGCGATAACCACTCTGGATAATATTGCCGGTGCATTCTTCAGTCCAAATGACATGAATGTATATTGGTAAGATCCCCATTCTGTCATGAACATGGTCTTGTATCTATCCTCCTATGTTATCTTCATCTGATGGTAGCCTGAGAATCCATCAGTGAATGAGTAAGCTTCATGTCCACCCACATTCTCTAATACTTCATCTATGAATGGTGTAGGGAATGGGTCATGTAGGCATGCATCATTCAAATTCCTCAAGTCGACACATATCCTAATCCATCATCCTTGTTTCTTGTCTTGTATGACCATTAGGCTTATCCATTCTGATTCCTCAACTGGTTCGATTATGCCAGCTTCGAGCATCTGGTCGATCTCCTCTTTAAATTTCTGTTTGTATATGGGGTTCATTCTATATGGTATTTGTATAATCGGTCTCGCTTTGAGTCTAAGGGGTATCTTCATCTCTCCTAGTTCTCTTGATATACCCTTCATCTCTGTAAATGTTGTGGGAAACAAGTCATTGTATTCACCCAACAACTCTGTGATGCTTTCTATTGTTGTCTCATCCCAGTAGTCTCCAATGCTGGCCATTTTGGGATGTTCATTTGTTTCGATGTTAACATTATTTACCTTGATTGGTGTGGAAATAACTTTGAATTCTATGGGTGGTCCCTTCACATATATTTCGCCTTCTACTTCTTCAATTTGAATTTCATGCAAGTCATCTTCATCTGGTGTTTCCTCCTGTAGATGGTAACATGACAGTAGTTCCATGACTGTCTTCTTATTTTGTTGTTGTTCTTCAGTAATAAGTTCTATTTCCAATTCTTCAATGAATATGATTCCTCTAATCCATTTTAGGGTTGCATCTATGTTGGGGTTCTCATGCTCGAATGAGAAAGTGATGGTAAAGTTTTGTTGCAATGTCGTCCATGTTGTAGTTCCTTTGCGCAATTCCTGACCTGTATACCAAGTCGTTGGTATGCCCTCTAAAGTGTGAATGAAGTGGTGAGGCCATTCCTTTGGTGGTATCATTTTCCATAGTGTTTTTCACTCCTCCAAGTGTTTTGTTGGTGTCCCTAGTACTTCATATCTCCGTTGTTTGTTGTTTTTCTATTCTACGTCGAACCTTATGCATAGTAACCGCTTACATTGGTACCAGTTTGTGATAGTCTCCTTGTGTGCACCGCACCATCTTGCGGGTGTGGCCTTGAATGCTAAGTCAAGTGCTATTATCCTCTTGTTCTCTAATATTTCATCTTCATATTGTGTCAAGAATGTTTCCAAATCATTTAGTCCATGGAAACTAGCTGGTTCATTGATTTCTATGCCTATCCACCATACTACACAGTCTATTCTTTCACATCTTCTCGTGGATACTTCGTGTAGTCTCTGCTACTATTTTTCCAACCCAGTGTCTAAATATGTTGCACATGAAGTAATGCTCTACCAACTAAGTACTTCGTCTATAGTTGGGTTTATGTAATCCTATTCACGCATAGTTTTTCTGTACAATTGGCCGATCTACTATAAGTCTAGACAAGTGGGTTCTCTGAACCTCTCCCCTTCTGATGGATCCAGTGGTGCTATGACCCTGTAATCTCTAGATTCAAATGTCATTTTCCTTGTCTTAAAGTTAATTATGGTTTGGTTGTCAAATGCCTAGTCCAAACCGAGTAGTGTTGGGTACGGTATTGTGCCATCTACTATTTCAATGAATTTAAATTTCACTTTAGTGCGCACTCCATCAAGATATATTGTTACTCCTTTCAGTCTCCCTATTGGTAGAACCCTATGTTGGTTCTCTAGTTTTAATTGGACATTTGAGTATCCCAATGTTGGATCTCCCATTCATTTCCAGGTTTTATTGGGTAGCACATTCACTTTGGATCTTAGGTCTAGTATGATATCTCCCATATTGAAATCCCCAATGTTAGCATTCAGTCGAAATTCCCTACTTGTTCTTCTTCTTGTGTGTATATGATTGACAATTTTTGGTTCTAACTTATGTTTCATCTCACTGCTATATTTCTCCAGGATGTTTTTCAATATTTTCATATATGAAGGATCACTTAAATTTTTTATGCATGATTGCAAAAATTCTTTGATAGTACTTACTTGTCCCTTGGATGGCGTTTTGTTGGTATGATCCAATGATGGTGGAATTTCATATTATGGGGCTTCATGGGCTGGTTTCACAATGGAAGTTGACACTATGTCCACCTTCTGAAATTCTTGTCTGGATTCCTTAAAGGTCTCCTTTTCTTTGGGTGTGCAAAACTACTTTCTTGGTTCGGTGTTCTTCTTTACTCATTGGTTTTGTGCGGGTTCCTGTCGGACTACATCGTTTCCTATTTTTTTTCCTCCATGAGTGACTATATTGATGTTTTTCCCATCCTCCCTTTCTTCGACTTAAATCCATTGAACATTCTGATTGTTCTGGTTCCTCTTTTCCTGGATTTTTACTAATAGTGTCGGACATTCCTCTGTCTCATGATCCAACGCACGACAATACATACAATTCATCGGCAGTAGGGGGCATTCTCATGCCTAATGTCTCAGTTGCTGATATTTGTGACATGTGACTGGTCCTCTACCATGTCCGAAATTTCCTCTGGCTCTTCCTCCTCCTTGATAGCCTACTCGGTCCCCTCTCAGCGTGTGGTATTGTGCTGCATGATTATATTGCATGGTATTATATTGGGGTTGTGTCGGGTTGTACTGTGGCTATGTGTTATTGTATAGTTGTTGTGTAGTATTGTACTGTTGTTGTGCAGTGTTGTATGGAGCTGGGGATTGATTGAACTATGACATTTCTTTCCCAGTCATCATTTCGGCCTATACCTTGTATGCATCTGATGTTCTTTCCTGCATCAACTCCATAGTTCTACAATCTTTGTCATCGTTGCACACTGACTTACAAAAGGTGAAATAAGAATTATTTGGAATTGTCTAGTACTTCTGTATCATCATGTAGTGATAAGGGTCGTGACTCGGTTTCTTACATATTTTGCACCATAATCCTGCCTGTGGTAGCGGGTTTGGCATGCCTGTTTCCATATATTCTGTGAATGTTGGACATTCGTTCTTGTGGTGTCCTTCCGTCCTGCATGTGGTGCACCAAATGAATTCTCATTTGTCCTTTTTCTTATTCTGGTTCAACTGAAATGTTAGGTTCTTCAAATCCTCCTTCAATTCTTCAATAGATGGGTTCATCTGCTGGTACTGGTTCTCTTCCAGCTACAAGGTTGCCTATAGAGCCTCGACCTGTGTCTGAAATTTTTGTTGTTATAAGGGATATTTTAGGTGTGGGAGTAGTGAGTTAACAAACTAGTGCCGGTGCTGCATCTCGGTCATAAGGTATTTTAACTTCCCCTTCCATTGCTTGAATCTCTGGTCAATCTCACATATAGAATCTCCTGGTTTCTGTCTTGTCTCTATCATCTCATTCATGTATTGATCCTCTAAAATTGCCTTCTGGAACTCATTAATCAGAAACTTCTTAATGTGTGATAGTGTTCTCGTTGTCCCAGGGGCACTATTTGTGTCTAGTCTCATGTACTAGTCTAGTGCGCAGTCTCTGAGCGTGATCACTAGCTGCGCAAGTTTGGTATCTTCATCAGTGATTTGTTTTACCTCCCAGATCTTTGCACAAATGAACAAATGATTCTTAGGGTCTTTTGCTGCTTCTCCTTGAAATTCTGGTAATCAAATAGTGGGATTATGTCCTACCATTCTAAATACTGAACTGCTACCTTCGTCGTGTGGTGTAGATACTTTACTAGTACTGTCTGAACTAGCTCCTCCAGTTGTTTCTCTTGTGGTAGATGTACTTCTTGCTGTCGGACTCCCTCCAAACTTTGATTGTCTAAACGGTGGTGTTCTCTTTGGTGTATTAGTCACACACGGGTTTATGGGTTCTGACATTAATATGGAAATGATGGCTATCTTCTCCTTTGGTTCTTGGGCCTCTTGTTTTCCTCTCATAGGTTGCATGCAGGATTTCCTCAATTTTCTCCATAGCCTGGAGATGCTCTACCTCTTCCTCATCGATTTCCAAGCCCGCCCTCCTAGATACAACTCTCTTCTTGGTATTCACCTTGTATTGGTAGGGTATTCCACTACGCATCGTTCTTGATGATGCCAAGATCCACTTAAGCTGGTCATCATCCATCAATATCGAGTCCAGTAATTCCTCCTCCTTCTTTCCTTTATCCTCACCTTCATCCATCTATCCTCTCTCTTTTATTGTTTCCCCCCTTCCCCCATGCGCACAGGGAAGTATAGTTGTCTGATTCCATTGTCATTACACCTTTGTTATATAACAATATTTTAATAGAAGTATACAGTGAATGAATGTACCTTCCTTAGGGTTTGTGTAGAAATTCCTGCTATGTTGCATTGTATGACTTCACTGTGTCGACTGCAAACTCTGTGATAAAGCCTGCCACTATACTGTCAAGCCAAAAGTGGACTATGTGGGTGAATTTGTTGTTCACCTGTTGTAACTTCTCAACCTGTACTGGGGTCCAATATAGCTGCCGGATCCGGTTCGTCACGTGGTTATCTTCTGACCTTAGTATCCACTCCTACAGTAGGTGGGGAAAATCACAGAAAAAGACTTCATGTAAATCCGCAAACACATATTTATCCATATATTTGTGAGGTGTGATGCTAGGGTTTCTATTATCTTTCTGGGAAAACTCTAGCTCTTTAGTTCTCAACCATCCTTTGATTTCTTCTTTTGTGGGGCTCCATGATCTCAACATTCCCTTCTAGTGGCTCAGTAGTCTTCTGGTTTCACTCATTCTTTTTTCATGCATTCTATCTCATCTACTCAGTCCTCTCTTTTTCCTCTTAAAGCAAAAATGAAACCATTTGTTGGTTTTTACTTAATTGTTCTTCCTACTACCTGCGTTGTTGACCTAGGGTTCATATCTTTCAAGGTACCAACAAAGCCTAAAACTATCAGCCCTTCTGGTAAACTAGAAGGCAACACAGTACACATAATGCATTGCACAGTCTCACAAGAGATAGATTTAAATGGGTGGTTGTAAGACTCAGGTGTTTATAGCCTAGGAGTGAGCCTAGGATTGAGCATGAGATATGGGATCTGTATTCTGAACCATTTATTATAACTTGCATTATGATCTACTGTTATTCTCTTTTACATTTTAACCTTCATGGCCTCTTTTCTTGATATCTCAACATCAATTAACCAAGCAATATAATAACTCATTCATTCATTACACACAACGTTTAACTACTAAAAGTATCACAAATATATGCATGCATTCATCACATTACACAGGTATTACCGTGGTTCACCCCCTCCTAGGCTACGTCCACAAAGATTTGGTTCTTGGCTCTCTTATTATGGTAGTTCTGCAATCTTATGCCGTGCGTTTGCAACTCTCCTCAGATGGGTAAGATATATATGAGGTGAACTAGATTCCACTAGGCCCCTCGACCTGTGATCTAATCCTTGAGATATACCTTCTCTCCTCCGCTCTAGATCAATCACTTTACAAAAGTAGTTCTTCTAATAAAAAACATTACATAAAAACAATCAAACCTCACCTCTCTATGATACCTTCATATCTATCTATATATATATATATATATATATATATATCAGGCTCTTCAACCATTTACACAAAACCTTACAAAAACCCTAACCCTACTGTCATTAGGTCTTCCTTCTCTGCATGTGTGCTTTTCTTCCTTCTAGATGTCACCTCCTTCTTACATGCACACATGTTGTGCTTCTTACCAATTGTCATTTTCCTCTTGCATGCTTTCTTTCCCATGATTTCTCTTCCAGTTGTCATTCTTCTTCGTGCATGCCTTCTTTCCCACTTTGGCCTGCTGCCAACACACACTATGATGGAATTATCTTGTTGAGCCTCACCTTCCTTCTTCTTCACCCTTCCAAATAATGGTTAATGTTAATTCAATAGTAATTTATCAATTTATTGTAGATGAAGGAGCCTCCAAAAGTATTTTATCCTCCTCGACTTGGAAAGATTTGGGTTCTCCCAAGCTTATGTCAGCTACTAGTGAGCTACTAGATTTTGATAAAATACCTAGTGAATATTTTGGGATTCTTTCTTAGTTTCCTATCATGTTAGGTAAGAATAATATCATATTCTATATATTATGTGTTCTAGGCCCTTTAAACTTCAATATGCTTATTGGGCATGATTATGTATATGCTATGAATGTTTTGGTGTCTATGTTCTTTCATCTTATGCATTTTCCTCAGAACAAAATAATTTTCACTGTTTATTAGCTTGAATTTGATAATGACCATCCTAATTCATATTTAGCTCAGGTTTCTCCTTTGTATGTTCCTAGTGTTCAAGTAGAATCTTCCCCACCATGAGTGAATTATGTGGCATCTTATCCTTGTTGTTCAAGTTCTTTTGAGAAAGAATATTTACAATCATGTTTACCTTCTTGAGAAAAGGTATCAACAATTGATCATGCATTGCATCCAATAGGGGAGTGGGAGCCATTGCATCCCCCTATTGGCTCATGCAATTCGACATTGTCGCTTGAGTTTAGTTTTACTAATTGTGAGACCTCAAGCCCTGGTATTTGTGCATCGTCGAGTCTTGTTTTTTTGGATGTTGAGTTGCCTTTAGATGAATATATCCTTGAAGCTATGATTGCGGATTTTGACCTCTTCCTAAACTATAAACATTATAGGTTGGATATTAAATAAACCCTTAGCTTGAACCTAGCAATGGGCTCTACCTGAAGAAGTGCTACGTGTAAAATGAAAGGTCATGCAATACTTTGTACATATTCTACTTTTAGGGCTTGTTGTTTTCAAGTTTTGTATTCCATAGCACATGTTATTACCATAGGTTTCTATATTGGATTTATTAACTTTTGGGTGAGTGTTGGTCATATATACAGGACTTTGAAGACATTTTTCTTTGGTACCTTTTTTTTCCCATCGATCCATTGTGACAGATAATAATCTTGTACTTCCATCCATGAATTTCTACATTATATGTTTCTTGGTTCATTTTTCCTTAGTGTTGGCTTCAGTTTTCCACTTGGGTGAGAAAAATCAGGCCCTTTAACTAACTAGTTAGTCCAAAAAGAAAACACAACAGTGTGATTAGTTGATTAGTGGCTTAACTAAAGAGAAAACAAGAAATAAACAACAAGGACATAAAAATAAACTAAGCATTTACAAAATCAAATGGATGGATGAAAGAGACACAAGAAATAGATGCCAAATGAGACCGATCTTCAAAATGATAACACCTAGGAGAAGTATGGGAACTTATGAGTCCCCTCTTTCCCATTGGGAGTGTTACACATCAAAATTACTCGCTTCAATAGTGTCACAAGTGTCATCATTACAAGTGTTGTAAGTGTTGCATCTTGTCCGCAAGTGTCGCAAACATCATACTGCCATCTTTCCTATGTCGTTCCTCTAACGACATCATAAGAACACTTAATACACCTCAAAGACTGGTTTTGAAGAAGAGAAATCACTTGACAGGGAGTACAAGCCTTTTGCCATTGAAAAAACCACTCAAAAATGGATTTTGGAGGGAAGTGCTCCCCTACCCATTGTCAAGGAGTGCTGGCCTCTTTGGGGGAGCATTGGAGTGCTCTGTGCACCCTTTTGTGGGAGTGCTACCTTTTCTAAGCGAATTTTTGGTTTGTTGAGATAAAATAGGGAAGAATCCCCTCAATCTCCGAGGTTGGTTGGATTTGAATATGAGTTCAAGGAATGATATTAGGGAGGATCCACAACTGAAGGAGAGGAATCCTCAACTTATCCCAAATATCTGTTAAGTGGTTGGGCCTCTCAAAGATTATATAAGGAGGCCTGAACATGGTAAAGGAGATATGGAGATTGAGAATTACACCAAGCTTATGATCTCATAAGTGAGATATTATCAAATAATAATCAGCGTATATTACTTAAGAAAAGGGGTTGGACAAGGAGAACTAGAAGAGGCTGTTGCACCTCCATCAAAGGATTGTAAGCACCTTTTACATGTTCTCATTAATAATCAATGCTTGGTATGTTTCTTTCAAATTTATGTTTGTTACACATGAATTTGTCTTCAGTAGATAGATCTGTATTTGAGCTAATCTCAATAGAATAGGAAGTTCTTTGTATCTTTGTTTATTTTACAGGGCCTATCTGTAGTAGCCAAATAGATTTAACATCGAATAATTACAAAAACAAAACAATAAATACTACTTGATTTCAGAAAATTCAATAATTTCTTATAAATTACGCACATATGCATATAAATTTATCATAACGAATAATGATTCCATAACAGAAATAAAACAAATATGTAATTTTAAATACCTTGGTCTGATGCTAACCCTCCACTTTCCACTTGCCTTGTTGACCTTCCTTCTTCTGCTTTGCCCATCTTGAATCCATGGACTGACTCTGCCCAAAACGGAGTTTCCACCCTGCCAACTAGGACAACTACCTAGCTCCAGGATACCATATGGATATCATGGCCCCCATGCCCAAAACCCCCAACAAACCAGTGCCCCCTATACTAGCCCTTCCTAACTACAGAACTCAAACTCTCCTCTGTGCAATCCAAGAGAAACCTCAAAAAATTCCCCGTAGAATCATCCCCCTCCTTCGTAAACCTTCCCCCTCATATCCCTCCTTCACCGCCTTCTTGTCATTTACTTCCTTACCTACACATTTATACCTTATCCCCTTATAATTAATATCTTATCCCTTTATAATTAACATCTTATCCCTTTATGTTCAATGTCCTATCCCTTTTCGTGTACGTAAGTCTTTAACAAATTAAACTTATAATTTATTAACCCTATTAATTGAATACCCACGTCAATGAATGTAACATGTAATTAATTAATCAAATTTTAACCATTAATTAATTAATAAATATTTAATTAGTATCATTATACCAATCTTTGTTTAATTAAT